>JAPDNY010000356.1:0-48089 GCA_029375565.1 Gekko gecko | reverse complement strand
CCTAAGATCTGATGGGATCGGGCTACACCAGGCCGCCTCCCCTCCACTGAAGCCTCTGGCATGGATGCCTTTAAAAAAATTATCTGAACAGGATATGTCAGTGGCCACCTGAAAAGAGGACATTCTCAGTGGCGGTACCAAAATTATGGAACTCCTTCCTCAGGGACATTAATTTGTCCCCTTCTGACGTTGTCTTCAGCTAGTGGATGAAGAATTCTATTTTGTTTGGTGTTAAGAACATAAGAACATCAGAGAAGCCAATGCTGGATCAGGCCAGTGGCCCATCCAGTCCAACACTCTGTGTCACACAGTGGCCAAAAATACCAGGTGCCATCAGGAGGTCCACCAGCAGGGCCAGGACACCAGAAGCCCTCCCACTGTTGACCTTCCCCAGCACCAAGAATACAGAGCCTCACTTGCCCTAGACCAAGGGTTCATATAAGAATGTGAGAGAAGACAATGTTGGATCAGGCCAGTGGCCCATCCAGTCCAACACTCTGTGTCACACAGTGGCCAAAAATACCAGGTGCCATCAGGAGGTCCACCAGCAGGGCCAGGACACCAGAAGCCCTCCCACTGTTGACCTTCCCCAGCACCAAGAATACAGAGCCTCACTTGCCCTAGACCAAGGGTTCATATAAGAATGTGAGAGAAGACAATGTTGGATCACGCCAATGGCCCATCCAGTCCAACACTCTGTGTCACACAGTGGCCAAAAATACCAGGTGCCATCAGGAGGTCCACCAGCAGGGCCAGGACACCAGAAGCCCTCCCACTGTTGACCTTCCCCAGCACCAAGAATACAGAGCCTCACTTGCCCTAGACCAAGGGTTCATATAAGAATGTGAGAGAAGACAATGTTGGATCAGGCCAGTGGCCCATCCAGTCCAACACTCTGTGTCACACAGTGGCCAAAAATACCAGGTGCCATCAGAAGGTCCACCAGCAGGGCCAGGACACCAGAAGCCCTCCCACTGTTGACCTTCCCCAGCACCAAGAATACAGAGCCTCACTTGCCCTAGACTGAGAGTTCATATAAGAACATCAGAGAAGCCAATGCTGGATCAGGCCAGGCGCCCATCCAGTCCAACACTCGGTCACAGAGGGGCCAAAAATACCAGGTGCCATCAGGAGGTCCACCAGCGGGGCCAGGACACCAGAAGCCCTCCCACTGTTGACCTTCCCCAGCAACAAGAATACAGAACCTCACTTGCCCTAGACCAAGGTTTCATATAAGAATGTGAGAGAAGACAATGTTGTATCAGGCCAATGGCCCATCCAGTCCAGTACTCAGTCACACAGTGGCCAAAAATACCAGGTGCCATCAGGAGGTCCAGCAGTGGGGCCAAGACACTAGAAGCCCTCCCACTGTTGACCCCCCCAGCACCAAGAATAGAGAGCCTCACTTGCCCTGGACCAAGGGTTCATATAAGAGCGTGAGAGAAGCCAATGTTGGATCAGGCCAGTGGCCCATCCAGTCCAACACTCTGTGTCACACAGTGGCCACAAATACCAGGTGCCATCAGGAGGTCCAGCAGTGGGGCCAGTACACCCTCCCACTGTTGTCTTCCCCAAGCACCAAGGATACAGAGCCTCACTTGCCCCAGACCAAGAGTCCCTATCTATACCTTGTGGCTCATAGCCCCTGATGGACCTCTGCTCCAGATGTTTATCTAATTCCCTCTTGAAGCCATCTGTGCATGTAGCCGCCACCACCTCCTCTGGCAGTGAATTCCATGTGTGAATCACACTTTGCGTGAAGAAGAACTTCCTCTTATCAGTTCTAACCAGACCGCTCAGCAATTTCCTGTAGTGCCCACGAGTTCTTTTATTGTGAGAAAGGGTTAGAAAGGGTTCCCTCAATAACCCCTCCTTCCTGCCTTATATTTTAATTGCAGTTTCCTGTGGTTTAATGTATGCATTCTAGTTTTGGTTTTAATTGGTTTCATTATGTACTTCTACAATGTTCTGTTGTTAATTGTGGTCTGTACTACTGCATATGGTGTCCTGTGGGTTGGATCCCGTCGTACAATTTTGTATCATTTAATGTGTCGTGTTAACACTTCTGCTTTGTTTCGGTTCTGTTTTTTAGACTTCTGGCTGGTTCTGTCATTCAAATCCTATTTCATTGTTTATTGAATGTCCCATCCTTGTATTCTTCACCCAAAGAGTGATTAACGTATGGAATTCACTGCCGCAGGAGGTGGTGGCAGCTACAAGCATAGACAGTTTCAAGAGGGAATTAGATAAACATATGGAGCAGAAGTCCATCAGTGGCTATTAGCCACAGGGTATAGATAGGGACTCTCAGTCTGGGGCAGGTGATGCACTCTATTCTTGGTGCTGGAGGGGGCAGCAGTGGGAGGGCTTCTAGTGTCCTGGCCCCACTGCTGGACCTCCTGATGGCACCTGGTATATTTTGGCCACTGTGTGACAGAGTGTAGGATTAGATGGGCCATTGGCCTGATTCAACATTGGCTTCTCTTAAGAACATAAGAACATAAGAGAAGCCAATGTTGAATCAGGCCAATGGCTGATTCTCTTATGTTCTCTTATGTTCTTATGACTGTGTAATCCGCCTTCGACACAAGTGAGAAAGACAGACTATAATGTCCATAAATTGCCGTTTCCTGTGCTTTAATACATGTATTGTAGGTTTAGTTTTAATTGGTCTTGCGATGTACTTTTATAATGTTCCATTGTTAGTTGTTGGTTGTTTTGGTGGCCCTGATTGGGCAGAAAGGCGGGATATAAAGTCTATAGATAAATAAATATATAAATAAGGGCCATTGGCCCACAATAGATAAATGGAACTTCCATATGAAGAGGCAGTATATCTTTGCATTTTAGAAGCTGGGGACCATTGACAGGGTGGTCATCAGTATTAGCCTAGTTTCTGCAGGAAAGGAACATTAGAGTCAATAAATGAAGCTTTGGTCCAGTTGAAATACTGACCCTTGTAGCCTGCATTCCTGTTTTTGTCTACGAACAAACATCAGTGCTAAACTCAGGGATTTCCCCCCCTCCTTTTTTTGAAAAACAGGTGTCAGAACTCTCAAGAGAGTAATGGGCCAAGTTCAGACTGGCAGTTTGGCCCGATGTAGGCACTTTTCAGAAACGTTTCACAAACGGATTAAAGGGCCCGGTTCACACAGGCACATCTGTCCGGCGTTCCCCAGGCATACTCAACCCGTCTTGTAATGCTTCCCTCCTGAGTTTAAAAAATACCAGGTGAAAGTGGTAGCAAACCCTGGAGAGCGCGTTCCTCCCGCTTCCCAGAAGTGCAAACAAGCTGATCCGGTAGGGATGCTCTTATGCACATGAGCGCATGAGCGCATATCGTCAGATTACATTACAAAAAGCCGCTGACAGCCACGCCTCCGCCAGGGGCGGGCCAACAGTGCGAATGCTCCCTCGCGCCTCCTCCTTGGTAGGCTCCCACATCAGTTAGTGCAGCGTGACTGGGAAAAGTCATCTTTTTGCCACGACTCCCGCGTGCTTCAAACTGCCTGTCTGACCTCAGCCATGAGGTTTTCAAGCTGTGTTCTGAAAACTCACTAACTTTTAAGGATTTTAAAATGAACTTTTGTCAAAGAGGTTCTGGAACTTTGTTCCGGCTTGTTCCCCCAGGGAAAAAAAATGGTTTTTAAGCAAGTTTCCTGGACCCAAATTAGGTTCCCTGCAGCTGTACAGCAGAATGCCATTGGGAGGGGGGAGGAAGGACTCCTCTCTCCCCTCCCACTGGTATCCCACACGGAAACTGGGCTGGGGACGGGGAGTTATTTCCCCATTTTTGCTGTGTGCACTTGGAGGACCGATAAGGGGAAATAACTCCTCTCTCCAGCACAGTTCTCCTGCCAACCTAGCAGTTCGAAAGCAAGAAATTGCAAGTAGATAAATAGGTACCACTTCGCTGGGAAGGTAACAGCGTTCCGTGCACCTTGGTGTTTAGTCATGCTGGCCACATGACCATGGAAATGTCTTCGGACAGCGCTGGCTCTTCGGCTTTGAAACGGAGATGAGCACCGCAACCCTAGAGTCGAATTCGACTGGCTTTCGAGCAAGGGCACCTTTACCTTTACCTTTTACCAGCACAGTTTCCATGCAGGAAAACAGCATGGGGGAGGAGGTAGGAGGAGGGGTATTCTCAGCCCCCTCCCCCCCACTCTGCTTTGTTTTTAAAAAGCTCTTCCCTGCTTCAGAACCCAGATCCAGCTGGTTGAAAACCCTGAATGTGTCGTTTGACCCTCGGTCAGCACATTGAGCTGAAATTGCTACGTTTCCAATCAAAGTCATCTATATGTTGTCGAAAGCTTTCATGGCCGGAGTTCATTAGTTGCTGTAGATTTCCTGGGTCGTGTGGCTGTGGTCTTGGCATTGTAGGAGCTGACGTTTTGCCAGTAGCGGTGACTGGCATCCTCAGAGGTATAACAGAGACAGATGGAGTACTCTCTGTGTCAAGGTGAGCAGAAAAATGGTAGGCAGGTAATTTATATCTACTCAGGAAGGTGGGGTAGGGTTGAGTCATGATCTTGTAGGAGTTCCCCAGGCTATGAACATGCTAATGGAGGAGCTTTCCTGAGGAGGCTGTTTTGCATACGGATTGTTTCCTGAGGAGGTTTCCTGTTTCCTGAGGAAGTTCTTTTGTATGTGGATCGACTGTTGAAATTCTAATCTTATCTGTAGTGCCATTGTCAGCTGTAGAGCCTTTTGTGTTTTTCAGGATAGGAAACCAGGCCCTATTCATTTTTAAACTCTCTTCTTCCCTGTTGAAATTGTGTTTATGTTTATGAATTTCAATGGATTCCCTGCGTAATCTGACATGGTAATTGGAAGTGTCGTCCAGTCTTTCAGTGTTTTGGAAGTCATCTAAGTTGAAAGTTACTTTCTGCAGTGATAGATCAAGATGGGTAGCCGTGTTAGTCTGTCTGTAGCAGTAGAAAAGAGCAAGAGTCCAGCAGCACCTTAAAGACTAACTAAATATGTGGCAGGGTATGCGCTCTCGTGAGTCACCACTCACTTCTTAGGATACAGCTAGGATGGGAGTCCTACTTATTGGAAAGTAGAGTGATTTCAGATGCCAAATGACTTTAGCAGGCAAATGACAATAGGAGGTGAATGACAATAGCAGGCATGATTGGATTTAGCTGAGATATGCATGGTAATAGGCGCGGAGAAATCAGCATTGGTAATGAGACAGGAAACCTTCATCTTGATTCAGTCCAGGAGGATGCATTATCCAGCGCTTCATTATCAATTGCAATTGAGACTGCTCTCTCAGTCCCACCTACCTCTGGGTTTGCCAGTCCCCAGGTGGGGCCTGGAGACCTCCCACTTTTGCAACCAATCTCCAGCTGACGGAGATCAGCTCCCCTGGAGAAAATGGCTGCTCTGAAGGGTGGACTCCAGAGCATTGGACCATGCTGAGGCCCCGGCCCCTCCCCTCCCCAAACCCCAATTTCTCCTGGACCCACCCCCAAAGTCTCCAGGTATTTTCCAACCCAGACCTGGCAACCCCGCCTACCTCACAGGGTGTCTGTTGTGGGGAGGGGAAGGGAAAGGAGTTTGTCAGCCACTCTGAGACTCCCAGTGACAGGCAGGGTATATAAATCCAATCTCCTCTCTGTTCTTCTTTCTGCTTTCTACGGTGTGATGCATGCTGTCTAACTGATCTGTATCCCCCCCACTCCCCAAAGCACACACGAGAGACAGCAGTGCATTCTTAACATCTCTTGGGAAAGTGCACTGCAGCCTGAGTTGCCAACCTCCAGGTGGTGGCTGGAGAACTCCTGTCATTACCGCTTCTCTCCAGATGACAGAAATCAGTCCCCTTGTAGAAAGCGGCTGCTTTGGCGGGTGCATGCCCCACGGAAGTCCCTCCCTTCCCCAAATCCTGCCCTCCTCAGTCTCGAGTCTCAAAATCTCCAGTTATGACCCAGTCTGAAGCCGGCGACCTTACTGTGTAGCGGGCTGGGCTAGGAAATTCCTGGATATTTGGGGGGTCTGGGCTGGGAAATTCCTGGATATTTCGGGAAAGCAGGATTTGAGGAGATGAGGCAGCTCTTTTCACAATAACACGCTTCTTTATCGAACTTCAGAACCAAAGTCACAGGCTCAGCGGGAACCAATTTATGCTTGTAAAAACCACACCCACCTTAAACAACTACCAACCCCAAGTAGGCAGCTAGGAGCCTTCATTTGCATGAGCCATATAGTAAAGGTAAAGGTTTTCCCCCTTGCTTGAAAGCCGGTCGGATCCAACTCAAGGGGTGCGGGGCTCATCTCCGTTTCCAAGCCGAAGAGTCGGCGCTGTCCGAAGATGTTTCAGTGGTCATGTGGCCAGCATGACTGTACAAAGTAACTATTAACAGTGCAGCTATTGGATTATAAGCAACAAATATGATTGGCCGTTACCCGCAACACGAGCAATAGTCTTGAAGGCCTTTGGAGTCTTCGCTCAGACCCAGGCCCGTAGCTAACGTGGGACCCACGGGGCCTGGCCCCCTCACGTTTCTTCCGGGGCCCCTCTCTCCTGGGCTGCCCCCCAATTGAATTAATGTAATTAACTTTGATTTAATTAGCTATGCCCCCCTGAGGCCCCTTCTCCCAAAAATCTTTAGCTACGGGGCTGCTCAGACCCAAGCTCCATCAGTACGTATCAGAAGGGAACTCAGCGGGTTATCGTGCCATGGAGTCCACCCTCCAAAGCAGCCGTTTCCTCCAAGGGGACTGATCACTGTCAGCTGGAAAGCACCCGTAGTTCCAGGAGATCCCCCGCTTCCCCCCCCCGCCCCAGAGGTTTGGCAGCAAAGGAGGCTTGGGAAATGCTCCCTCTAAGCTGTGGAGTCCTGTGAGCAAAAATTCTATTTTGTGAGCTACTGGCCTTAAAGTTGTGAGCGAGAGATTGGGCTGCTGCATAAACGAGTTAGCTCGGGGGCCCTCCCTTCCTGAACAAAGACAAAAATGTGCGAGACAGAGGCTAAAAAAAACTGTGAGCTAGCTCACACTAACTCGGCTTAGAGGGAACACTGCGCTGGGATTCTTTTCCAAGACCGGACTCCAAAAGGCCAAGCCGCAGAGAGGAAGCTGGCATTTCTAGAACTTCCCCGTAAAGTTTTGCTCTCTCTCTCTCTGTTGCTAGCCTTGGTCTCCTTTGGAGTCACCAGAGTTCATGGGAAGTTCAGGCCCTGGGGGCTGAACCAAGCGCTGGTGGTTTGGGGGAAGGAGTCCTGGGGAGTTTTCACAACCGCACGCATGGGACCAGACGTTTACCAAACGGATGTCGAGTCCCGATCGGCGGTAAAGCTTTTTCCCCCAAGAAATCATGACTGGACTTCCCGTGACAGCGTCTGAAGCATTATGTCAGAAACGATCTCGTGCTATTACTGAATGGAATTTGGTTGAAGGAGGTGGGATGCTGCGAAACCACAGGGTAGGGTTGCCAACCCCCAGGTGGGGCCTGGAGATCTTCTAGAATTATAACTGACTAGGAGTAAGGCCCACTGTGGGAAGAAATACGAGCTCTAGAAGGAAGCTCCAGGTGAGTGCCCTGGCTGTGGCTGGTGAGGTGGCAGAGGGAAGGGGAAAATAGAAGGAGGCAAGCCATGTTTATTTCCTTCTGCTTAGCTATAAGGCAGGGCTGTCTCAAATCATTCTGCTGCCCCGGGTGGGTAGTATGGGAGGACAGCCGCATGGTCACAGGTATGGTTCCCTCCACCCTGACTTATGTTGATTTGGGGTTATGCAGTGGCAGCTAAGGTAGAAAAGCACCTCCTCCTATGCCACGTCTTCTGGGTTCCAAGGGTCTGGAAAGCAGTTCCATAGCCAGTTATAGGGTTGCCAACTCTGGGTTGGGAAATACCTGTAGATTTGAGGGGTAGAGTCCGGGGAGGGCAGGGTTTGGGGTGGGGAGGGGAGGGACCTCAGCTGGGTGCTGTTCCATAGACTCCATTGCCCAAAGCAGCCATTCTCTCCAGGAGAACTGATCTTGGAGATCTCCAAGTGCTGCCTGGGGGCTGGCAATACTAAGAGGAGGGCCAGACCTGTAGATCTATGGGGTAGAGCCTGGGGAGGGCAGGGTCTGGGGTGCAGAGGGACTTCATCAGGGTATAATGCCATAGAGTCCATTGCCCAAAGCAGCCATTGTAATAGCTGTGGAATTTTCTGTAGGGGAAATGATGTACTGTGGCTGGGGAACACAGTGATATCTGGGAGATCTCCAGGCCCCACAGGGAGACTGGCAACTCCAGTGACCATTTAAGGGAAGATTGGGATATGCATTTTACCTCAGAACACATTCAACGACTCCCAACAGCAACGGCAAACTATTTAGAATGTTAGAGGCAAAGGCCAATTAGGCTGCATATGCAAATGACCTCTGTGTTCCGACTGGTTATTGGGGGGGAGAGGAACAGCAAACTGGAGGCGAGACTCAGGCAACGCAGCCAGTGGATAAGGAGAGCTTCTGAGTGACACTTCATGGAGCCAACTGACTTAGGAGCATGTGGAATGCTCATGAAGTGCCACCCCAAAACACAATTATATATAAGGAGAGATTTCCAGGTGACAAAGCGTAGTTCCTCTGTAGAAAATGGCTGCTTTGAAGGGAGGGGGGACTCTACAGCATTATTCCCCACCGAGAGCCTGCCCCTCACCAAACCCCTCCCTCCTCAGGCTCCACCCACAAAATCTCCATGTATTTCCCAACCTGGAGTTGGCAACCCTACCACAGGATGAGGACACCCTGACGTTGGCCAAAGCAGGACAAGCAGCTCAGAGCTCTGCCTGGACAGTTCCCAGGACATCGGAGTGGCTTGGGCTTGATCCAACCAAGGTCCATCTAATCCTGGGACAGGATTGCTCACCTCCAGGTGGGGCCCGGAGATCCCCTTGAATCCTAACTGATCTCCAGAGGGCAGAGATCAGTTCCCCTGGAGAAAATGGCTGCTTTGGAGGGTGGACTCCAGGGCCTTGTACCCCACCGAGGTCCCTCTCCTCCACAGACCTTGCCCTCCTCGGCCTCTGCCCCCAAATCTCCAGGAATTTTCCAAACAGGAGTTGGCAAATCTACGGTGGGGTGAGCAGTTGGTTTGCTGCTACTTCTGGGATTCAGGTGATATGTTGTTGTATCCAAGTTGATGATCCAAGCTGATTTTAGATGCTGTTTTATTCTGCTGCTATTTTAATAGGAACTTCCCGGTTCTAGTTCGACACGCTAACCACCATAACCATATGAGGAAGAAGGAGGAGGAGGAGATTGGATTTATACCCCGCCCTTCACTCGGAGTCTCAGAGTGGCTTACAAACTCCTTTCCCTTCCCCTCCCCACAACAGACGACCTGTGAGCAGTGTTCCCTCTAAGCTGTGGAGTCCTGTGAGTAGAAATTCTACTTTGTGAGCCACTGGCATTAAAGTTGTGAGGCAGCAATTTGGCTCCTGCATCAATTAGTTTGCTCTGGAGCTCTCCTTCCTGAGCGAAGACAATAATGTGTGAGCCAGAGGCTAAAAAACTGTGAGCTGGCTCACACTCACTCAGCTTGGAGGGAACACTGCCTGTGAGGTAGTAGGGCTGAGAGAGCGCTTTCAAGGCTGGTCTTGTGTTGGGCAGGGGGTTGGACTAGATGGGCTCTATGGCCCCTTCCAACTCTATGATTCTGTGACAGCTCTTGTCAGAACTATGGCTTGCCCAAGGTCATCCAGCAGCTGTGAGCGGAGGAGTGGGGAATCAAACCCAGTTCTCCCAGATTAGAGTCTGTGCACTTAACCACGACACCAAACTAACTTTCTGTAGAGGTTCCATATAGCTCAGTGGCCCAAATAGCCCAGTTTGGCCTGAGTTTGTCAGGCCATGGGAGCTAAGCAGGAACAGCCACAGTCATTCTTGGATGGAAGACTACCACGGAAAATCAGAGTTGCTGTGCAGAGGAAGGCAATGAAAATTTGTGGAAGCAGCAAATACGGAAAACCCCCGGAACTCAGGCCAGCCTGCAAGGGGGACACTTGCTCAGCAATTACGAAAAGGAAAAGGAGGATTTCCTTTTTGTCATCCAGAGTCATGGCGCAATCCGTAGGGGCAGGGCGACAGCTCCCGTTTGGGGATCACCAGCATTTTTTCTGCTGCCTTGTGACTCAAAGGTCCTTTCCACACTTGGATCTCATTTCTCGTTGTATCAGAGTTCAGCTCGCGACCCAATTCCTTGCATTTCCCCCCGGTTATCCGTTTATCCCGGGACAAGTATGGGGTGACCTCAATGTAACGTGGAAACAACAAAAAAATACCTCAAGGTAATTACAGGGGTGAACTCGAGCCAGTTTGTTGTAGTGGTTAAGTGTGAGGACTCTAATCTGGGAGAACCGGGTTTGATTCCCCCACTCCTCCACTTGCACCTGCTGGATGACCTTGGGTCAGTCACAAGCTCTGGCACAGCTGTTCTCTCAAGGGCAGTCCTCGAAAGAGCTCTCTCGGTCCCACCTACCTCACAGGGTCTCTGTTGTGGGGAGGGGAAGGGAAAGAAGATGGTAAGACGCTTTGAGACTCCGAGTGAAGGGCGAGGTATAAATTCAATCTCTTCTAATTCTAATTCTTCTGTTTCTTCTAATTCTAATTCTAATTCTGATTCTGATTCTTCTTCTACTTCTAATTATAATTATAATTCTTCTTCTACTTGTTATTCTTCTAATTCTAATTCTTCTTCTACTACTTCTTCTTCTTCTTCTTCTTCTCACTATTTGTGGCTATCTCACAGGGTGTTTGTTGTGGGGAGGGGAAGGGAAAGGAATTTGTAAGCCGCTCTGAGATTCCAAGTGAAGGGAGGGATATACATCCAATCTCCTCTTCCTCCTCCTCCTCCTCCTCCTCCTCCTCCTCCTCCTCCTCCTCCTCCTCCTCCTCCTCCTCCTCTTCTTCTTCTTCTTCTTCTTCTTCTTCTTCTTCTTCTTCTTCTTCTTCTTCTTCTTCTTCTTCTTCTTCTTCTTCTTCTTCTTCTTCTTCTTCTCTCACTATTTGAGGCTACCTCACAGGGTGTTTGTTGTGGGGAGGGGAAGGGAAAGGAGCTTGTAAGCCGCTCTGAGATTCCAAGTGAAGGGAGGGATATACATCCAATCTCCTCTTCCTCCTCTTCCTCCTCCTCTGCTGCCTCTTCTTCTTCTTGTGTAGAATGTAAGTTTGGGGACAGAGTCGAACCAGGATTTAAGGTCTAGTGCGGAATCACCCAAAGGCAACAATATTGAGATGGTTTCCTCCTGACCGACCCCCTGGGCAGAAATAGAAGGGGGCTGGAGAGGTGCGTGTGGTGGGACGGGCCCTCCTCGGTAGCTCACGAGCTTGGAAGTTGTGCCTCAGCCGCTCCTTTGAATTCTGCAGCCGGGACCAGCCAAAGAGCCGTTTCTCAGTCTCATGCCTCCCTCTTCTGGATTTCTTCTGCATGTGGCATTTTTTTTTTTGCCTATTAAAATGCTTTGGAGGTGGAAGGGGCCGTCAAGCCGCAGAGAACTCTCACAGGAATCCCATAGAGTTTTCAAGGCAAGAGACATTGGGCGGTGCTTTGCCATTTGCCTGCCTCTGCATAGCAACCCTGGACTTCTTTGGTGGCCCCTGGACTCCCATGCAAACACTAATCAGGCCAGCCTGGGCCATTTGGTTCGGGACAGAGATTAGTAAAGGTGGTCTGCCACAGTCTCCTTCCACGAACCAAACCTGGACTTCTTCGGGGGCCTCCCATCAAAGTACTAACCGGGGCTGAGCCTGCTTAGCTTTTGGCTAGCCCCGGCCATCCAGGTAAAGGCAAGAAGGCCCTTTAAAACTTCAGATAACTATCTAGCTGTCTAGACAGACAGATGGTCCTGCATTGGGCAGGGGGTTGGACTCGATGGTCTGTATGGCCCCTTCCAACTCTATCATTCTGTGATAAAAATATGCAATCTTTAGAGATGGATGGATGGATGGATGGATGGATGGATGGATGGATGGATGGATGGATGGATGGATAGATAGATAGATAGATAGATAGATAGATAGATAGATAGATAGATAGATAGATAGATGGATGGATGGATGGGTGGGTGGGTGGGTGGGTGGATAGATAGATAGATAGATAGATAGATAGATAGATAGATAGATAGATAGATAGATAGATAGATAGATAGATAGATAGATAGATAGATAGATAGATGATAGATAGATGATAGATAGATGATAGATAGATAGATAGATAGATAGATAGATAGATAGATAGATAGATAGATAGATAGATAGATAGATGGATGGATGGATGGATGGATGGATGGATGGATGGACGGACGGACGGACAGAGAGAGAGAGAGAGAGAGAGAGAGAGAGAGAGAGAGAGAGAGAGAGAGAGAGAGAATCTGCCTCTGTTCCCAATAACTGGAAGGTAGCTAATGTCACTCCCATCTTTTTAAAAAATCCCTGAGGCCGGTCAGTCTAACGTCGATATTGGGTAAGTTGGTGGAAACTGTTATTAAAGATTGAATTAGTAGGCACATTGATGAATAAAAGCCATTGAGGAAGAACCAGCATGGATTCTGTAAAGGAAGCTCTTATGCACAGCCAATATGTGGACGAGGATGACCCAATAAATGTTTTCCTTGACTTCCAGAAATCTTAGGATGCATTAACAGAAGCCTTGTGTCCAGATCACGGGAGGTGGTAGTTCCGCTCTATTCTGCTATGGTCAGGCCTTACCTGGAGTCCTGTGTCCAGTTTTGGGCACCACATTTTAGGAAGGATGTTGACAAGTTCAAGCGTGTCCAGAAGAGGGCGACCAGGAGGGTGAGAGGGTTGGAATCCAAGTCTTATGTAGAAAGGCTGAAAGAGTTGGGTCTGTTTAGCCTGGGAAAGAGAAGGCTCAGAGGGGACATGATGGCAATCTTCCAGTATTTGAAGGGCTGTCATGTAAAAGCTGGAGCAGCTCTGGATTGCAAGACTAGATCTAATGGGTGGAAATGACAAGGGAGTCGTTACTGGCTAGATATCAGGAGAAATGTCCTGAGCAGTGGAACAGTCCACCTCGGGAGGTGGCGGATGCTCCTTCCCTGGACAATTTCAAGCGGAGGCTGGACGACCATCTTTCGGGTATGTTGTAGGTATGTAGGGCTATCTTTCGGCTCTGCTCCAACAGAGTGCAGGGGTTGGACTAGATGACCTGCAAGGTCCCTTCCAACTCTAACATTCTATGGTTCTGTGATTCTAAAGCTTTTGATCAAGTTCCTCATCAAAGGCTGCTAAGTAAACTCAGCAGTCATGGGATAAGAGGACAAGTCCTCCTGCAGGTTAAAACTGGTTGCTTAATAGGAAACAGAGAGTGAGTCTAAAAGGGCAATTGTCACAGTGGAAGGTGACCGGAGAAGTGGGCACCATCATGGCAAACGAGGCTCAATGTGGGCAAGTAATGCACATTAGAGTACACATATTGATGGGGTCCAAACTGGGGGTAACTGACCGGGAGAGCAATCTTGGAGTTGCGGTAGATAACTCTTTGAAAATGTCGACTCAGGGTGTGACTGCAATAAAAAAAGGCAAATGCTGTGCTGGGAACTATTAGGAAGGGAATTGAAAACAAAGCTAACCGGTATCATAATCCCCCTGTATAAATCTATGGCGTGGCCTCATTTGGAATACTGAATGCTGTTCTGCTCACCGAACCTCAAAAAGAGATACAGCCTTGGAAAAGATGCAGACAAGGGCAACTAAAACGATAAAGGGGATGGGACTCTTTCCCTATGTATGAAGAAAGGCTAAAGTATTCAGGGCTGTTTAGCTTGGAGAAATGATGACTGACAGGTGACATGATGGAGGTTTACAAAATTATGCACAGGGTCGAGAAGGTAGAGGAACCAGAACTTTTCTCCCTTTCTCACAAGATGAGAACTAGTGGACAGTGGGCACTCAGTGAAATTGATGAGTTAGAACAGATAAAAGAAAGTCCTTCACCCTGTAAAGTACTGAGTTCGGACGCATTGAGTAGTGATCAGTTCATGCTTTATTAGATAGTGAAACTAAAAGGCAAACTGAATGGGATTGAGCAGGTTGAGAAAGAAGTACTTTTCTCCCTTTCTCACAATACAAGAACTTGTGGGCACTCCATGAAATTGCTGAGCAGTTGGGTTAGGACAGATAAAAGGAAGTCCTTCTTCACCCAAAGAGTGATTAACACATGGAATTCACTGCCACAGGAGGTGGTGGCAGCTACAAGCATGGACAGTTTCAAGAGGGAATTAGATAAACATATGGAGCAGAAGTCCATCAGTGGCTATTAGCCACAGGGTATAGTAATGTATGGCTGCGAAAGTTGGACTATAAGGAAGGCCGAGCGTCAAAGAATAGATTCTTTTGAACTATGGTGCTGGAGAAGACTCTTGAGAGTCCCTCAGACTGCAAGGCGATCAAATCATTCAATCCTAAAAGAAATCAACCCTGACTGTTCCCTGGAAGGCCAGAACCTGAAGCTGAAGCTCAAATACTTTGGCCACCAAATGAGAAGGGAGCATTCACTGTAGAAAACTTTGATGCTGGGAAAGATTGAAGGTCAAAGAAGAAGGGGACAGCAAAGGATGAGATGGTTAGACAGTGTCATCGAGGCAACGAACATGAAATTGAGCAAACTTCAGTGGACAGTGGAAGACAGGAGGGCCTAGCGTAATTCTCCCTTTCTCACAATACAAGAACTCGTGGGCACTCCATGAAATTGCGGAGCAGGCGGGTTAGAACAGATAAAAGGAAGTCCTTCTTCACCCAAAGAGTGATTCACACATGGAATTCACTGCCGCAGGAGGTGGTGGCAGCTACAAGCATGGGCGGCTTCAAGAAGGAATTGGATGAACATATGGAGCAGAAGTCCATCAGCACCTCTTAGCCACAAGGTATAGATAGGAACTCGCAGTCTGGGGCAGGTGATGCACTCTATTCCTGGTGCTGGGGGGGTGGTCAACCGTGGGAGGGCTTCTAGTGTCCTGGCCCCACTGCTAGACCTCCTGATGGCACCTGGTATATTTTGGCCACTGTGTGACAGAGTATTGGACTAGATGGGCCAGTGGCCTGATTCAACATTGGCTTCTCTTATGTTCTTATGATTCCCCACTCCTCCACTTGCACCTGGCTGGATGACCTTGGACAAGCTGTACTTCTGATAAGAGCTGTTCTTGAAAAAGAGCCGTTTCTGTCAAGAGCCCTCTCAGCCCCACCTGCCTCACAGGGTGACTGTTGTGGGGAGGGGAAGGGAAAGGAGTTTGTGAGGCGCTCTGAGACTCCTTTGGGAGTGAAGGGCGGGGTATAAATCCAATCTCATCCTCCTCTTCTTCTTCTTGGTTCTTGGGGGGCACCACAGTGGGAGGGCTTCTGGGTTCTGGCCCCATTGGAGGACCTCTTGATGGCCCCTGGTATTTTTGGCCACTGTGTGACAGAGTGTTGGACTGGATGGGCCACTGGCCTGATCCAGCATGGCTTCTCTTATGTTCTTGTGTGTGTGTGTGTGTGTGTGTGTGTGTGTGTGTGTGTGTGTGTGAGAGAGAGAGAGAGAGAGAGAGAGAGAGAGAGAGAGAGAGAGCTGCCGGGCCCCAAAACAGCACAACCTACTTCGACACCTTTCGAATGTATCTAGCGCTGGTGTTAACAGCATATGGATCACTTATCAGCCAGTTTGGGCGTAGTGGTTAAGTGCGCGGACTCTAATCTGGGAGAACCCAGTTTGATTCCCCACTCCTCCACTCGCAGCTGCTGGGTGACCTTGGGCAAGCCATCGTTTCTGTCAGAGATGTTCTTGAAAAAAAACCAACAGTTTCTGTCAGAGCTCTCTCAGCCCCGCCTACCTCACAGGGTGTCTGTTGTGGGAAAAGGAAGGGAAAGGAGTTTGTAAGCCACTCTGAGACTCCGAATGAAGGGCAGGGTTTAAATCTAATCTAATCTCTTCTTCTTCTTCTTCTTCTTCTTCTTCTTCTTCTTCTTCTTCTTCTTCTTCTTCTTCTTCTTCTTCTTCTTCTTCTTCTTCTTCTTCTTCTTCCTCTTCTTCTTCTTTTTCCTCCTCCTCCTCCTCCTCCTCCTCTTCTTCTTTTTCCTCCTCCTCCTCCTCTTCTTCTTCTTTTTCCTCCTCCTCCTTCTTCTTTTTCCTCCTCCTCCTCCTCTTCTTTTTTCCTCCTCCTCCTCCTCTTCTTCTTCTTTTTCCTCCTCCTCCTCCTCTTCTTCTTTTTCCTCCTCCTCCTCTTCTTCTTCTTTCTTCTTCTTTTGCCTCCTCCTCCTCCTCTTCTTCTTCTTCTTCTCATCCCTATTCCTGGAGCCTAGATTTCTCCAGCACACAGACACAGGCACGCTCTCCTCCCCCACGTCTTGGGCTGCCTTCCAATCCAAGTGGGCCTGTCATTCCGGAGACGTGATCCTGCCCCGGGAACTGACAGATGATACTCCTGCCGCCTGGACAGGTGAGTGGGGGGGAGGGGGCGGTCATTACCTTCTGCTCCCGGCTTCTGGAAAGGTTACCACTTAATTGGCGGAACCTCCTCCATAAATCAAAGGCTGAAGGGGCAGGGAGGCTGGGGGAAGGCGGGGGGGCCCTGACAAAGCTCTAATGCTGGCTTGCCAGCCTCTAGGCGGGGCCTGGAGAGCACCCAGCGTGACAACTCATCTCCAGGCTACAGAGATCAGTTCCCCTGGGAAACATGATTGCTTGGGAAGGTGAGCTCTGCCGTGTTACGCCATGCTGAGGTCCCTCCCTCCCTCCCTACTCTCTGCCAAATCTCCAGAGATTTCCCCAAACCAGGGTTAGTAACCCGATGTAATGTCTGGTGGTTCTGCCCATCCCCTGCCCCAGGGACGGGGAAATGGTAGGAGATGGCAAGGAAGACTCCCGGAAATAGATTGTGGTGCTTTCCGGATGGGGACCAGCAGGAGTAATTCCTTTGCTGCTATTATGGCCGCCAATACAGCAGGGCAGCAAGGGGTCTTCCAAATGGCAGACACCCTGTAGTTTCCATGCCCCGGTCCCCCCAGGTTTTCAAAATTAGCAATTAAATATCATTGTTATAACATAACATTACAATAACCTGCATAGCGGGCTCTCTGAATTTTCCCCTTTCCTTGGAAAAAGAAGATTACATCTCTATCCCTTTTGTGTCGTGAAGATACACCTTTCCCCTTGGAGCTCCACAATAAAAGGGGCTGGAGGCTTACAAAGGAAGGAAGGAAGGAAGGAAGGAAGGAAGGAAGGAAGGAAGGAAGGAAGGAAGGAAGGAAGGAAGGAAGGAAGGAGGGAGGGAGGGAGGGAGGGAGGGAAGGAAGGAAGGAAGGAAGGAAGGAAGGAAGGAAGGAAGGAAGGAAGGAAGGAAGGAAGGAAGGAAGGAAGAAAGAAAGAAAGAAAGAAAGAAAGAAAGAAAGAAAGAAAGAAAGAAAGAAAGAAAGAAAGAAAGAAAGAAAGAAAGAATCATAAGAGTTGGCAAGGACCTCCAGGGTCATCTAGTCCAACCCCCTGAACAGTGCAAGAAAGTCACAAATACCTCTCACCACCACACCCCGAGTGACCCCTGTTCCATGCTCAGAAGATGACAAAAACCCTATAGAGAAGAAGAAGAGAAGAGATTGGATTTATACCCCGCCCTTCACTACCCGAAGGTGTCTCAGAGCGGCTTACAAACTCCTTCCCCTTCTCCTCTTCACAACAGACACCCTGTGGGCTAAGTGGGGCTGAGAGAATTCTGACAGAAACTGCTCTTTTTTCAAGAACAGCTCTTATCAGAACTATAGCTTGCCCAAGGTCATCCAGCCAGGTGCAAGTGGAGGAGTGGGGAATCAAACCTGGTTTTCCCAAATTAGAGTCCGCCTGCACTTAACCACTACACCAAACTGGCTATAGGCTCTCCAGCCAAACTGGCCTGGAGAAAAACTGTTTTCTGATCCCAACATGGTGATCAGAATTTCCCTGGATGTGTAAGAAAGGGCTATAAGAACTAAGTAGTGATGCAACCCTTCTTGCCCTCCCTCTCATGATCTACCAGGAAGGAAGGAAGGAAGGGAAGGAAGGAAGGAAGGAAGGAAGGAAGGAAGGAAGGAAGGAAGGAAGGAAGGAAGGAAGGAAGGAAGGAAGGAAGGAAGGAAGGAAGGAAGGGGAATTCAGAGCATCTGTTACATATCTTGTTGTAGGATTGTGTCAAACAGCAATATCCAATTGCTGATTAAAGAAAACAAAACAAAAAAAGAAGTCCGTCAGTTGTAGGAAAAGAAATGGCGGCTGTGAAGAACATGGCTACCATGTGGGCAAAACTGGGAATGTCTGAACTTTGCTGCCCACGCAGCAGCCAGCCAAGCTTTGTGGCGATCTTTCCCAAAACTTCTCAGCAAGAGAAAAGCCCTGCACAAATCCACCACAGTGTTTGGAGGAAGAAGGGACAAAACCTGCTTCCCGACAGCATTGAAACCTTCTCAGAAACAGTCTGTATCTGTGGGCCAAAGAGAAGGGTGCGGTCTTTCCAAGAACGTTGGCTTAGGTCCTGATCAGACGGCTCTTTAGATTCGTGACATGCACGATTTCCTGGTGGATTTAAGCGAAACGACCAGACACAAACATCTTGGAAACATCCCTGTTCCGTAGGCATCCCGTTTTGCCACGCCTCTTAACCGGACTTAAAAGATAGCACTTTAAATCTGGAGTTTTCCGGGCCCGACGGGACAACAGCAGACTTTCACCCATCTGATCGAGCCACCAGCGTGCAATCCTCCCATCAGGGTGGTCTGATGTCAGACCATCCCGAGTGGGCGCGATTTTTTTAAAAAAATCACTACCCAATATGCGCTTAAATGCATTTTCAAACAAGGCTGCGGAACCCCAGTTCAGGGCCATAGAGAATTTAATGTTTATGAATGACCCTTCATTTTAAGGACGATCGGTTAATGGGATGGGACCCGGAGGGAGAATGAGTCTTCTAACATGCAAAATAGTCCCTCCATTGAGCATGATCTCAGTGGCAAGGGGGGTGGCCGGGACTCCTTTAGTTCATCCCTGCACACGCCTCGGATCTACAAGGATGTGCAGTCATGCCTATATGCATGCACAAAAAGGGTTTGTGGTTTTTTTTAAAAAAAAACCACCACGCGCACCTCCTTCAGTGGACGCCGTCGAGACAATCCACAGCGGAAGCAGAGCGCAGTAAGGCAATTCCCACGGGGGATGTCTGATCATGCAAGGATGGGTTAAAAGGATCTGGATCAAATTTGAGCTGGCATAATGGCGGGAGATCCTGCCAACCTCGCAGTTCGAAAGCAAGAAATTGCAAGTAGATAAATAGGTACCACTTCGGTGGGAAGGTAACAGCGTTCCGTGCGCCTCGGTGTTCAGTCACGCCAGCCACATGACCACGGAAACACCTTTGGACAGCACTGGCTCTTCGGCTTTGAAACGGAGATGAGCACCGCAACCCTAGAGTCAGATTCGACTGGCTTTCGAGCAAGGGAACCTTTACCTTTACTTAATGGCGGGATTAGCTGCCCGTATGAATGCACCCTCAGGCTGCTTTTGCTCCTCCACTTTGATCGGTTAAATTCCTCTCCATTCAAATCGATCAATTGCCTTGTGCTTTTTTACACTGCGATCCGTCCCCCACTGCCCCCCAGTTTGCATTCCCAGATCTGTTTCTAGAAAAACGCCAGACACACAAGGCTTGGCTCCACCTCCTTCCACCATGAAAAAAGTGTGAAGCACCCTGGCTTGCCCTGGGAGGAGTACCCAGCCCAAGCTCAAGGCAGCAGTGGTTGTTGCCGGCTCCGCCCTTCTGCTCGGTGATACCCCTTCCAAAGCCAAGCATCAGGCTTTGCGCCGTTTAGGTTTGGTCGACCCGGACGGTCCACTGCTTTCACTGACTGTTTGGGGAAAAACTGAAAAAATACTGGATGTTTAAATGTACAGATTTTTTTTCTGCTTGATTGCTCCTGAACTGTCAGTGAAAATACTGGACTGTCTGGGTCAGAACTGGACACCCCTAATTGCAACATTTCCCTCTAGGTGGATTCTCTGTTTCTTGAAAGGTCAGAGGTTAGGCAGGTCGTGGATGTCTTCTGCACAGGCATGATTGCCTTGCTTGAACTCCTTCAATTATATGAAGAGAAGAAGAAGAAGAGATTGGATTTATACCCATCCCTTCACTACCCAAAGGAGTCTCAGAGCAGATTACAAACTCCTTCCCCTTCCCTTCCCTACAACAGACACCCTGGGAGGTAGAAGAAGAGGAAGAGATTGGATTTATACCCCGCCCTTCACTGCCCAAGGGAGTCTCAGAGCGGCTGACAAACTCCTTTCCCTTCCTCTCCCCACAACAGACACCCTGTGAGGTAGAAGAAGAAGAAGAGATTGGATTTATACCCCGCCCTTCACTCCCCAAAGGAGTCTCAGAGCGGCTGACAAACTCCTTTCCCTTTCCCTCCCCACAACAGGCACCCTGTGAGGTAGAAGAAGAGGAAGAAGAAGAAGAAGAAGAAGAGATTGGATTTATACCCTGCCCTTCACTACCCAAGGGAGTCTCAGAGCGGCTTACAAACTCCTTTCCCTTCCCCTCCCCACAACAGACACCCTGTGAGGTAGAAGAAGAAGAAGAGGAGGAGGAGGAGATTGGATTTATACCCCTTGCCCTTCACTACCCAAAGGTGTCTCAGAGCAGCTTACAAACTCATTTCCCTTCTCCTCCTCACAACAGACACCTTGTGAAGTTGATGGGGCTGAGAGAGTTCTGACACCTGTGAGCTAATAAGGAAAAGGGGAAAATGGCCGGGAGGCACATGACAGTATTGAGGCGCGCGGGAGATGGGGGTGCTTCGTGCCAGAAGAACCAGGCGCCAGAAGAACCAGGCAGCCAAGGTCAGCAGGAGACAAGGGAGGCAAGCACCATACAGCTACAAAGCACTGCACATTCTACATTCTACATAACTCTCCCAAGTAACCCATGGCAGGGTTACCTGACACCTAGGAAGGCCAATAGTGGTAGAGCTCTGCCACCTCAACCATAGGCCTGGTGGAACATCTCTGTCTTTGCAGGGCCTGCAAAATTGTGTGGTGTTTTATGAGGCCAGTGCAAGGGCTGAGAAGGCCCTGGCTCTGATTGAGGCTAAGTGAACCTCCTTGAGGCTGCGGAGCACCGGCAGATGGTGAGCCATCGAGCGTAACACTCTTTGAAGGATGTATCGAGAGAGACAGTGACGAACCAAGGGTCTAACTCAAGAGAAGACAGCTTTGTATGTTCATGAGCTCTTCAGTATATCCAGAATCCAGTTTGTTTTTGATGTTGTTGTTGTTCAGTCGCACCGTCGAGTCCGACTCTTTGCATCATGCTAGGCCCTCCTGTCTGACTCATGGACCACATCATGCTAGGCCCTCCTGTCTTCCATCATGCTTCGGAGTTTGCTTAATTTCATGTTCGTTGCATTGATAACACTGTCTAACCATCTCATCCTTTGCCATTCCCTTCTTCTTTGACCTTCAGCCTTTCTCAGCATCAGGGTCTTCTCCAGTGAGGGCTCCCTTCTCATTGGGTGGCCAAAGCATTTCAGCTTCAGCTTCAGGATCTGGCCTTCCAGGGAACAGGCAGGGTTGATTTCTTTTAGGATTGACTAATTTGATCTCCTGGCAGTCCCAGGGACTCTCAAGAGTCTTCTCCAGCACTATAACTCAAAAGAATCTATTCTTCGGCGCTCGGTCTTCCTTATAGTCCAACTCTTGCAGCCACACATTACTACTGGGAATACCGTTGCTTTGACTATGTGGACTGTTGTTGGCAGATTGATGTCACTACTTTTTATTACGCTGCCTAGGTTTGCCATCGCTTTCCTCCCCAGGAGCAGGCGTCTTTTAATTTCATGGCTGCAGTCGCCGTCTGCAGTTATCTTGGATCCCAGGAACATGAAGTCTGTCGCTACTTCCAAGACTTCCCCTTCTATTTGCCAAGGAGTGATGGGGCCGGATGCCATGATCTTAGTTTTTTTTTTTGGGGGGGGGGTTAGTTATTTTCAATACACAAAAGTAACCGAATGCCACTTTTGATGACACCCTGTAAGCAAAGCCCATGTGCAGTGCAGAGTGTACCAGTGTCTACTAGAGCAATTAACTGTCCAGGAAGTTGTGGGGCATTTTTTAAAAATGATCTCAAGCTCCAGTTCTATGGACGGTGCCACGGCATGGGAATCTTTGTTTTTGAATGGACATACGCCGGGCTATTTTTGTAGAAAAAGCCCAGCAGGAACTTATTAGCATAACAGGCCACACCCAACAGCAGAAACTCATTAGCATAATAGGCCACACCCAGACAGTGCAGCTTAGAAGAAGAAGAAGAGATTGGATTTATACGCCACCCTTCACTACCCAAAGGAGTCTCAGAGCAGCTTAGAAACTACTTTCCCTTCCCCTCCCCACAACAGGCACCCTGTGAGGTAGAAGAAGAAGAGGAGATTGGATTTATACCCCGCCCTTCACTACCCGAAGGAGTCTCAGAGCGGCTTAGAAACTCCTTTCCCTTCCCCTCCCCACAACAGACACCCTGGGAGGTAGAAGAAGAAGAAGAAGAAGAAGAAGAAGAAGAAGAGGAGGAGGAGGAGGAGGAGGAGGAGGAGGAGGAGGAGGAGGAGGAGGAGGAGGAGGAGGAGGAGATTGGATTTATACGCCACCCTTCACTACCCAAAGGAGTCTCAGAGCAGCTTACAAGCTCCTTTCCCTTCCCCTCCCCACAACAGGCACCCTGTGAGGTAGAAGAAGAAGAGGAGATTGGATTTATACCCCGCCCTTCACTACCCGAAGGAGTCTCAGAGCGGCTTACAAACTCCTTTCCCTTCCCCTCCCCACAACAGACACCCTGGGAGGAGGAGGAAGAAGAAGAAGAAGAAGAAGAAGAAGAAGAAGAAGAAGAAGAAGAAGAAGAAGAAGAAGAAGAAGAAGAAGAAGAGATTGCATTTATACCCCGCCCTTCACTACCCAAAGGAGTCTCAGAGCAGCTTACAAACTTGTTTCCCTTCCCCTCCCCACAACAGACACCTTGTGAGATAAGTGGGGCTGAGAGAGCTCTGACAGAAACGGTTCTTTTCAAGAACAGCTGTGCCAGAACTATGGTTTGCCCAAGGTCATCCAGCAGGTGCAAGTGGAGCAGTGGGGAATCAAACTCGGTTCTCCCAGATTGGAGTCTGTGCACTTAACCACTACACCAAACTGGTTCCCTTGTATTGGTTTTGCAAATTAGGCCACACCCCCTTGCTATCAGGATATTAGGCCACACCCCCATGCTACCAGAAGTGTGGTCATCCAGCCACACCCACCTTTTTGCTTCTTATTCTGTTTACCTTGTGTGTTGTCAAAACCCCAGGGCTTTTTTTGGAGCAGGAACTCCTTTGCATGTTAGGCCACACACTTCTCATGTAGCCAATCCTACTGAGTTTCTGCTGTTGGGTGTGGCCTATTATGCTAATGAGTTCCTGCTGGGCGTGGCCAACTCAGGAGCCAGCCGGAACTCCGTTCTTGTGCATTCCTGCCCAAAAATAGCCCTGGATATATGTGGGTCTAGGCTGTGATTGTTATGTCTGAATTTTGTACTTCTGGGAGCCAAAAGAAGAGGCAACGTTGGGGAGTTGAAAGGATATCCTATGCAGAGGATCTCTTCCACTTTTCCGCTCTGCTCTGATAACAATTGGAAGCGGCACATCCGAGAAATACAAAGCATCCGTCACGTCATTTGCAAAACCAATACAAGTCTGCTTTGGGCTGTTTTAACAAGAGTCTTGTAAATTGGAACGAATGGGCTCGGAACGCGTTTCCGGATTGGGATGGATGGCGCGGCTGTCCAAATGAAGAAGGATGGCCGAGGGAGAGCGCATTGGACGATCTACCGTCTTCCCAGAAGTGATGGATCGTCCCCCGGATTTGATTTAGCCTCGTTTCCCCCATCGGTGCATCAGTGAAACTGCCGCGCATATATTCGGCCCCTCCGGAGGAGCGCATATTTCATAAGGAGCGCTGCCCTGGCAGCGGCGGCCGCAGCAGGTGTTCCATTACAGAAAACGAGTTTCCTAAATTGCTGCTGAGTCGTCTTTCAAAGACTGCACATTAGTGACCAATTACCTGTGACTTGTAAATGGATGTCTTGCTGGCGTAATGCAGACCGGCGTTCCTCAAGAAGGCAGGGATGTCTTTGAGCAGAGCTGTGCCGCTGCCGGCTCACCTGGGCTCAACGGGGGCACCTGCTTCATGAGCCAGGACTCCGAACTTGGCGCATTGGCAAGGCAGGCTCTTCCGACAGAGAGTGTGGCCCATTCTGCAAATCAGGAGTTCCCAACATGGTACCCAGGGGCGCCATGCTCCCACCAACACCTTTCCTGGTGCCCAAGTGTTTTGGGAAAGTGGGCGGGGCCATGGCAGGGCTTTGGCCCAGCAAGGCTTCTGATTGGCCATTGGAGTGTTGATTGGCAGTGCAGACCACAGCACAAGGAGAGCCAGTTTGCATGTAGTGGTTAAGTGCGCCGCGGACTCTAATCCGGGAGAACTGGGTTTGATTCCCCACACGTGCACTTGCAGCTGCTGGATGACCCTGGGCAAGCCATCGTTCTGTCAGAGCTGTTCCCTCACGGACAGTTTTGCCAAGAGCTCTCTCAGCCCCACCTGCCTCACAGGGTGTCCATTGTGGGGAGGGGAAGGGAAAGGAGATTGTAAACTGCTCTGAGGCTCTGAGTGAAGGGTGGGGTATAAATCCAATCTCCTCCTCCTTCACTGTGTGGCTGAAGGGTAGCTATCTACAGCAGCCATTTTGTGGCCAGCTCGAAGCCCTGCGGTAGCCATTTTGTGGCTGCGACTGCCAAGCTGTGTCAGAATTCGAAAGGGACCCCACAGGCTCAAAAAGGATGGGGATCCCTGTGCTAAATATTCCAGAGGCACAATCAGCTTGAAATGTTTTTGTCTTTAATTAATTGAAAATCAGGTCAACTAAAAAAAATATTAGATAGGTGTATAGGTGTTGTTTTTTTATTTTGGATACTAGAAATGATATTAGAAGCAAATATGTCAGGTATTAGTTCAGTGAAAGTAAATAAACTTTGCTGTTTAAGGGGTTTTTTTAGATTAAACAATAAGTAAAGGGTTTAGGTATGATAGGTAAAGGTAAAGGTTCCCTTACTCGAAATCCAGTCGAATCCGACTCTAGGGTTGCGGTGCTCATCTCCGCTTCAAAGCCGAAGAGCCAGCGCTGTCCGAAGACGTTTCCATGGTCATGTGGCCGGCATGACTAAACACCAAGGCACATGGAACGCTGTTACCTTCCCACCGAAGTGGTACCTAGTTATCTACTTGCAATTTCTTGCTTTCGAACTGCTAGGTTGGCAGGAGCTGGAACTAGAGACGGGAGCTCACACCATCTTGCGGCACCCGGGTCTCGAACTGCTGGACTACTGACTTTCCACAGCCTGCAGTTCAGCGTCTTAACCACTTGAGCCACCGCAGCTCCATTAGGTATGATAGGAGGTGAGTTTAACGTTTGTACAGATAGGGAGTTGCCCAAAAAGACTGATGCAACCACTTTTAACTTTAAAAGGGGTAACTTCTCTGGTATGAGGGGACATGTGAGGAAGAAATTGAAAGTAAGAGTGGAGAAGGTCAAAAACATCGGGGAAGCTTGGTGACTATTTAAAAATACAATCCTAGAAGCTCAGAAAAAATATATACCACAGGTTAGGAAAGGCACAGATAGGTATAGAAAAAAGCCTGCATGGTTAATAAATAAAGTAATGGAAGCTGTAAAAGGTAAGAAAGATTCCTTTAAGCAGTGGAAAGCTAGTCTCAGTGAGGTTGATAAAAGGGAACACAGACTGTGGCAAATAAAATGCAAGTCTGTGATCAGGCAAGCAAAAAGGGAATATGAGGATCATATCGCAAAAAAACATAAAGGCTAACAATAAAACTTTCTTCAAATACATTAGAAGTAGGAAGCCAGCCAGGATGACCAAGGGGTAAAAGGAGTAGTGAAGGATGATAGGGAAATGGCTGAGAAGCTGAATGCATTTTTTGCCTCTGTCTTCACTGTGGAAGAGGAGAAGTGCTTGCCCACTCCAGAAGCACCGATTTCGGGAGAGGGTTTGAAAGACCTGAATCAGATTGCGGTGACAAGAGAGGAAGTCCTCCGACTGATGGACAATTTAAAAACTAATAAATCACCAGGCCCGGATGGCATTCATCCGAGAGTTCTGAAAGAACTCAAATGTGAACTAGTGGATCTCCTGACAAAAATATGTAATCTTTCTTTAAAATCTGCCTCCATTCTTGAGGACTGGAAGGTAGCTAATGTCACTCCCATCTTTAAAAAGGGCTCCAGGGGAGATCCGGGAAATTACAGGTCAGTCAGTCTGATATCAATACCAGGTAAGTTGTTGGAAACTGTTATTAAGGAAAGAATTAGTAGGCATATTGATGAACAAAAACTACTGAGGCAGACTCAGCATGAGTTCTGTAAGGGAAAATCTTGTCTCACTAAACTGTTAGTGTTTTTTGAGGGAGTGAACAAA
Source organism: Gekko gecko (assembly GCA_029375565.1). Lineage (NCBI taxonomy): Eukaryota > Metazoa > Chordata > Lepidosauria > Squamata > Gekkonidae > Gekko > Gekko gecko. The sequence goes on along the minus strand of JAPDNY010000356.1, from coordinate 21,571 downwards.
CATGTGGACAAGGGGACCCAATAGATATTATTTACCTTGACTTCCAGAAAGCTTTCAATAAAGTTCCTCATCAAAGGCTGCTAAGTAAGCTCAATAGTCATGGGATAAAAGGACAAGTCCTCTTGTGGATCGAAAACTGGCTTATAAATAGGAAACAGAGAGTGAGTATAAATGGGAAACTTACTCAGTGGAGGGTGGTAAGCAGTGGGGTACCACAGGGATCAGTACTCGGTCCGATGCCTTTTAACTTGTTTATTAATGATTTGGAATTGGGAGTAAGCAGTGAAGTGGCTAAATTTGCAGATGACACGAAGTTGTTCAGGGTGGTGAAAACCAGGGAGGATTGTGAGGCAATCCAAAGGGATCTGTCGAGGATGGGTGAGTGAGCGTCAACGTGGCAAATGGGGTTCCATGTGGCCAAGTGCAAAGTGATGCACATTGGAGCCAAAAATCCTAAATATAAATACACGTTGATGGGGTCTGAACTGGCAGAGACGGACCAAGAGAGAGATCTTGGAGTCGTAGTAGATAACTCAATGAAAATGTCTAGACAGTGTTGTTGTTGTTGTTCAGTCGCACAGTCGAGTCCGACTCTTCGCGACCCCATGGACCAGATTACGCCAGGCCCTCCTGTCTTCTGCTGTCCGCTGAAGTCTGCTCAATTTCATGTTCATTGCATCGATGACACTGTCTAACCATCTCATCCTTTGCCGTCCCCTTCTTCTTTGACCTTCAATCTTTCCCAGCATCAGGGTCTTCTCCAGTGAATGCTCCCTTCTCATTTGGTGGCCAAAGTATTTGAGCTTCAGCTTCAGGATCTGGCCTTCAAGGGAACAGTCAGGGTTGATTTCTTTTAGGATTGACTGATTTGATCTCCTTGCAGTCCAAGAGACTCTCAAGAGTCTTCTCCAGCACCAGAGTTCAAAAGAATCTATTCTTCGGCGCTCAGCCTTCCTTATAGTCCAACTCTCGCAGCCATACATTACTACGGGGAATACCATTGCTTTGACCATGCGGACTTTTGTTGGCAAGGTGATGTCTCTGCTTTTTATCATGCTGTTTAGGTTTGCCATCGCTTTCCTCCCAAGGAGCAGGCGTCTTTTAATTTCATGGCTGCAGTCACCATCTGCAGTGATCTGGGATCCTAGGAACGTGAAGTCTGTCACTACTTCTACGACTTCCCCTTCTATTTGCCAAGGAGTGATGGGGCCAGATGCCATGATCTTAGTTTTTTGATGTTGAGCTTCAAGCCCACTTTTGCGCTCTCCTCTTTCACCCTGATCAAGAGGCTCTTTAGGTCCTCTTCACTTTCTGCCATCAAAGTGGTATCGTCTGCATATCTGAGGTTATTGATCTTTTCCCCAGCAATCTTAACTCCAGCTTGTGATTCATCCAGGCCAGCATTTCGCATGATGTACTCTGCATATAAATAAAATAAGCAAGGTGACAATATACATCCTTGTCGTACTCCTTTTCCTATGCTAAACCAATCAGTTGTTCCATATCCGGTTCTAACTGTTGCTTCTTGACCCTTATACAGGTTTCTCAGGAGACAGGTAAGGTGGTCTGGTACTCCCATCTCTTTAAGAACCTGCCATAATTTATTGTGATCCACACAATCAAAGGCTTTAGCATAGTCAATGAAGCAGAAGTAGATGTTTTTCTGGTACTCTCTTGCTTTCTCCATAATCCAGCGAATGTTGGCAATTTGATCTCTAGTTCCTCTACCTCTTCGAAACCCAGCTTGTACTTCTGGTAGTTCTCTATCCACGTACTGTTGGAGCCTAGCTTGTAGGATTTTGAGCATGACCTTGTCTAGACAGTGTGTAACTGCAATAAAGAAGGCCAACGCTATGCTGGGGATTATTAGGAAAGGAATTGAAAACAAATCAGCCAGTATCATCATGCCCCTGTATAAATCAACGGTGCGACCTCATCTGGAATACTGTGTACAGTTCTGGTCGCCACACCTCAAAAAGGATATTATAGCATTGGAATAAGTGCAGAGAAGGGCAACTAGAATGATCAAAGGGTTGGAACACTTGCCCTATGAAGAAAGGTTAAAATGCTTGGGGCTCTTTAGCTTGGAGATACCACGGCTGAGGGGTGACATGATCGTGGTTTATAAGATTATGGATGGGATAGAGCAGAATGAGAAAGAAGTACTTTTCTCACTTTTTCACAATACAAGAACTCGTGGGCACTCAATGAAATTGCTGAGCAGTCGGGTTAGAACAGATAAAAGGAAGTACTTCTTTACCCAAAGATTAACACATGGAATTCACTGCCACAGGAAGTGGTGGCAGCTGCAAGCATGGACAGTTTCAAGAGGGAGTTAGATAAACATATGGAGCAGAAGTCCATCAGTGGCTATTAGCCACAGGGTATAGATGGGAACTCTCAGTCTGGGGCAGGTGATGCACTCTATTCTTGGTGCTGGAGGGGGCAGCAGTGGGAGGGCTTCTGGTGCCCTGGCCCCACTGCTGGACCTCCTGATGGCCCCTGGTATATTTTTGCCGCTGTGTGACAGAGTGTTGGACTAGATGGGCCATTGGCCTGATTCAAAATTGGCTTCTCTTATGTTCTTATATTCTACACAGATCATGACAGAAGGAGATTGCTGCTTCTGAGATTCAACAGATGTTGAAAGGGGGGGTGATTAAAGAATTCCATTCAGACTGGGGTTAACCTGTTGTGATTGTGCCAACAAAGAAATTGTCTGAGGATGCTCCTACTGAATATCACTTCTGTGCTGATTTCAGAAGGCTGAATAAGTTAACTCTTTTGGATCCCTACCCCACTCCCAGAACTGAGAGCTTGATTGAGGACTTAGCCGGGCTTACATATATCAGTAATATTGATTCGGGTTATGGGCAAGTCCCTTTGAGTCCAGAGGCCTTTGATAAGACCGCCTTGTGTCACCTCTGGGCCCTTATCAATTTGTCAAGATGCCTTTTGGGTTGAGCGGAGCATCAAAACCTTTTCCAAGATTAATGAGTAGAATGCTTCTTGGTTTGCCCTTTGCAGCGGTGTATCAGGATAACGTTGCCATCAACTGTTCAACTTAGAATGAACATCTGGAACATCTGTGCGAAGGGCTTCAGAGGATTCATGAGGCTGGATTGACCGTTGAGGCCTCTAAATGTCAATTTGTAGTTATGTTGCTTATTTGGGTCATTAGATTTGGGTTTAATAGCATCAGACCTCATGAGGCGAAGTCCGTATCATGGATCGGCCCAGGCCAGTCACAAAAAGGGATGTGCAAGTGTTCCTAGGCATAGTAGGCTTCTAGCATTATTTCATAAAATCACAGAATCATACAATGTTAGCGTTGGAAGGGACCTTGAAGGTCATCTAGTCCAACCCCCTGCACTCTGCAGGAGCATAGCCGAAAGATAGCCCTACATACCTACAACATACCCAAAAGATGGTCGTCCAGCCTCCGCTTAAAAACGTCCAATGAAGGAGCATCCACCACCTCCCGAGACAGTCTGTTCCACTGCTCAACCACTCTGACAGCTAGGAAGTTTCTCCTGATATTTAGCCGGAATCGACTCCCTTGTAATTTCCACCCATTAGATCTAGTCTTGCAATCCGGAGCAAGAGAGAATAGATCTGCTCCATCTTCTACGTGACATCCCTTCCGATATTTGAAGACTGCCATCATGTCCCCTCTCAGCCTTCTCTTTCCCAGGCTAAACAGACCCAACTCTTTCAGCCTTTCCTCATAAGACTTGGATTCCAACCCTCTCACCATCCTGGTTGCCCTCTTCTGGACACGCTCAAGCTTGTCAACATCCTTCCTAAAGTGTGGTGCCCAAAACTGGACACAGGACTCCAGGTGAGGCCTGACCAGAGCAGAATAGAGTGGAACTACCACCTCCCGTGATCTGGACACAAGGCTTCTGTTAATGCATCCTAAGATTGCATCCTATGATATGGTGGGCTCTCCTCCTTTGGAAGTTTACAAACAGAGGCTAGATGGCCACCTGACAGCAATGCGGATTCTGTGAACTGAGGCAGATCGTGAGAGGGAGGGCAGGAGGGGTTGCCTCAGATGGGCAGGAGAAGCAGGAGGAATGTTATCTTCCAGAAAGTTCCAGCGAGTGTGCACCCTGATTGGATTTGGAACTTCACCTAATGCCAGATAGCAAGAGACTATAAGCCGTAGAACAGAGAGAAGCCAGGCTAACTTTGTGTTTTTTCAGGACAGAAGCCTAGACTATGGTAAGCATAACTGCAATGAACACTTAAGCCTCTGCATTGGATCCTGAAATGTTAAGAATGTGCCATTTAATACCAATATCAATGTATTAGATACAAAAGATTGTGCCATTTAATACCAGGCACCAATGTATTACATACAAAAGTTAGCTTTCCGGTTTTTCTGCCACAAGGCTATTGAAACTGTGTTGCCTACTGTTAATTTGTTCTTTAAATGTTTTAAATATTTTATATATTTCCATCAAGGTCTGGTTTATCGTATGCATATAGGCTTGCTCAACGGGTGGTGTTTCGGGGGGGATGGGGTCCAGGCTTGAGTCCTTGACCGCTTCCTTTGGTCCTCGTAGTTCCTCTTGCTCTCTTTGGCATCTTCATCAAACGTCGTGAGTATCGACTCCAATGAGCAAAAATTCTGGGGGAGAGATTCGAAAAGCATGAACGTACGTGAAGCTGCCTTCTGCTGAAGGTCCATCAAGGTCAGTGTTGTCTAAGACTGGAAGCAGGTCTCCAGAGTCTCAGGCGGAGGTCTTTCACATCACCTACTGCCTGGTCCCTTTTAACTGGAGATGCCGGGGATTGAACCTGGGGACCTCCTGCGTTCTGAGTAGATGCCCACTGGTCCATTAAGGCCAGTATTGTCTCAGACTGGTAATGGCTCTCAAAAGAACATAAGAGAAGCCATATTGAATCAGACCAATAGCCAATGGCCCATCCAGTCCAGCACTCTGCAACTCAGCCTGCTCTGAGCTATTTAAAACCAGGGCTATTTTGGGACAGGAACGCACAGGAACGGAGTTCTGGCTGGCTCTTGAGTTGGCCACACCCAACAGGAACTCATTGGCATAATAGGCCACACCGAACAGGCTAGGAAACACAGAGGGAAGGAGGTGGAAGCGGCTGGGAGGTTCTTGTCCTTCACCTGCACACGTCTCAGGGTCCTTTCAAGGCGCCCCTCCTCACAATTCGTAGTCCCCCAAACAGGAAAAGGTCTTATTTTTAATAGCTCAGTGTTCACTTTGGAGGAACATGTGAACACTGGCGATTTTTGGCCAAGCGGTCAGTCAGCCTGAGAGGGAGTGGACCCTTCCCTAGCATGTAGCCACAAATAGTGAGAAGAAGAAGAAGAAGAATTAAAAGAAGAAGAATTAAAAGAAGAAGAATTAAAATTAGAAGAATTAGTAGAAGTAGTAGAAGAATTAGAATTAGAAGAATTAGAAATAGAATAAGAATTAGAAGAAGTAGAAGAAGAGTTAGAAGAAGTAGAAGAAGAATTAGAAGAAGCAGAAGAAGAATTAGAATTAGAAGATTGGATTTATACCCCGCCCTTCACTCGGAGTCTCAGAGCGGCTTACCATCTCCTTTCCCTTCCCCTCCCCACAACAGACACCTTGTGAGGTAGGCGGGGCTGAGAGAGCTCTTTCAAGGACTGCCTTTGAGAGAACAGCTGTGCCAGAACTATGTAAAGCATTCCTCTTGAGATGCAATAAACTGCTACTTGCTGAAATCACTCTGCCTTCGCCTCTGCTGTGTTAAATCCACTGTTTAACAATCGGGTGACTTGCGAGCCTCCCTGTGGTGTAGGCCTCACGCCAGAGGTGGAAGGAAACGCAGCTCTTTGTGTTGAAGGCAGTTGTGAATATGACTCTCTGCAACCCACAGAGTACCATTGATGTACTCTGATGCTTCAATTGTGGCCCACAGGGGCAAGGAGTGCTTTCTTCACATCCTGTTCTTCATATCGCAAAGGATCCTGGGAAAGGCCTCTCAGCCTGTACAATGCACTCCTTGGTGTGGAAAGCTGCCAAGGGCTGGGCTGCCAGAGGGCCACTTCAACTAGGGAGCGTCCTCTGCCTTCCTCGGGGGACTCCTCATTAACTGCTAGGAGGCCAACACCTCCCTTGAAGACCTGCTCGTCTCACCTGCGATTTGCCACGTACCTCTTGTAGTCGGAAGACGAGATTGGCCAGCTGCAGGTCATCTGGAAGGGGAAGGGGGAATCCCTGGGCCAGTCGTTCTGGAAGACAAAAGTCGTGGGAGACGTGGAGGGATGTCGGATACAGTCCAACAGTAGGCAACAGACTGGGGATGAAATTAGCATTTTGTTTCCACCCAATGGAGCTCTCCGCAGACTGTATTGCTTCTTCTACCTCGTTTTTTTGACCAGAAAAGCCAAATGCTGTGGGCTTAAACACATCACGCAAGTTTAGCACATAGATTCCCTTCTCTCTGCCCACTACGAAGAGGAGTAGAAATCATGCAGACTCCTCAGCCTGGTTCCGCCCTCCTCTAGTTTCTGCTGTTCGAACTGCTTGCCCAGGTTCCGTTATTTCCGGTAGGTTCCACCTAGCAACATCTCCCCAACACGGGCAGCATGGGAAATGGCAGGGGGGTGTGGGGAAGCACACCATCTGGAAGACCATTAGTTGCTGTAGATTATCTGGGTTGTCTGGCCATGATCTTGGCATTGTAGGACCTGGCATTTCGCCAGCAGCTGTGACTGGCATCCTCAGAGGTATAACACAGAAAGATGGCATACTCTCTGTGTCAAGGTGAGAAGAAAAATGGTAGGCAGGTAATTTATCTCTACTCAGGGAGGTGGGGTAGGTCTGAGTCAGTTATCTTGTAGGAGTTCCCCAGGCTATGAACATGCTAATGGAGGAGCTTTCCTGAGGAGGTTCTTTTGCATTTGGATTGGCTACTGAAATTCTAGTCTTATCTGTAGTGCTGTTGGAAGATGTAGAGCTTTTTGTGTTTTTCAGGACAGGCAGCCATGGCCTATGTATTTTTAAACTCTCTTCTTTCCTGTTGAAATTGTGTTTATGTTTATGGATTTCAGTGGCTTCCCTGTGTGATTTAACATGGTAATTGGATGTGTTGTCCAGCCGTTCAGTGTCTTGGAATAAGATACTGTTGTCCTCTACATCTTATAAATTACCTGCCTACCATTTTTCTTCTCACCTTGACACAGAGAGTACTCTATCTTTCTGAGTTATACTTCTCAGTCACAGCTACTGGCGAAATGTCAGGTCCTACAATGCCAAGACCATGGCCACACAGCCCGGAAAAATCTACAACTAATGAACTCTGGCCGTGAAAGCCTTCGGCAACATCTGGAAGACCCATTATTCCTTCGCTGCACTGGCAGCTGCATTCACAATGGAGTTTCCAAAGGAAAGTGTGGCTACCATGAGGAACAACCCTTTCTCTGCACCTGTGCCCCCACGTGTGAAGTGGGTGCAAGAATGGATTTGTGCTAGAGAGCACTTTGCACGAAGCGAAGGCGGGCCTTACCATTCATCTGAGGGACCAGGATGTTGGCAGCCAGGTTCATCTTCTCCTCCATCTCCTCCACCCATTCCTCCTGAACATTGGGAGAGGAAGAAGAGAGGGCCAATCGGAATGAAAGGATTGGGAGAGGCCCGGTGAATCGTCGGCTCCTGCCCCTCTCCTGCCCTGAAGAAGGAAATCCAACATCTGAAGGTCACCCCACATCTGCCTTTTCCTGCACACCAAGGTCTGCTTGCTGAGTGATTCCAAGGCAGTGAAGAGAACTCCCCCTCATCCACTAGCAAGACAGATATCGGGTCATGGCAAGTGCAATCGAGTGTCAGCAGTCAGACCCCTCCTCTCTCTCTCTGAGGGGCGGTTTATAGCTAGCATCGCCATAACCACCCTTCCTAAAATGTCACCCCTGAATCATAATTGCAGGGCACTGCCTGGCCTAAAATGAAACAGAATGGATGCCAGCCAGGGAAGAGCCTGGGGAATTATTTTGAAAGGTGAGTCAGAGTGGCTGACTTGCTAACGGCCCCTTCCACGCTCTGGAGACATATGCCCCAAAGAGCCTTGCACTCCGCAGATAGCCATCTGCTGGTTGTCCCTGGCCTGAAAGATGCCCACCTAGCCTCAATCAGGGCCAGGGCTTTCTTGGCCCTGGCCCTAGCCTGGTGGAATGATTCCCTTCTTTTTACGCGAGTTGGCATTTATTGTAATGGCCGCGTAGCAAGCGTCAAACAAACCCGTCCCCCACCGATACAAAATTAACACCTGTCTGTTAAAGATGTTAAACAGAAAATGCTACTGGGATTGCTTTGGGGGGGGGGGGATAACCGTGGCTAATACTGAATGCTGTCCTGTTCAGCTGCAGAGTCTCTGGGCTCAGTTCCTGCTAGCACGTGTGCCAAACTGTGGCATTCCAAACCCATTCTGTGGGCACGCAGAGCCGTTTCGGTTCCCAGGAGCCTGAGGCGAGCGGCTGGCACTCTGAGCCAGTTTAGTGCAGTGGTTAGGAGTGCAGACTCTAATCTGGAAGAACCGGGTTTGATTCCCCACCCTCCACCTGCAGCTGCTGGTGTGACCCTGAGTCAGCTACAAGTTCTTTCAGAGCTGTTACAGTTTGATTCCCGGGTTTGATTCCCCACTCCTCCACCTGCATCTGCTGGTGTGACCCTGGGTCAGCTACAAGTTCTTTCAGAGCTGTTACAGTTTCACAGGGCCTGCAAAACGGAGCTCTTCCGCCAGGCCTTTGGCTGAGGCAGTGGGCATCTACCAGCTGGCCTCCCGATTGCTGCTGTATGAGATAACGATGGCTCGGCATTGGCCCACTCATCTCCCGGCTGTAGGAACTGAATATCTCGCTCTGCCCACTTGAAATGTTTTAAACTGGTTTGATTGTACTGATTCAATATTGTTATTTATTATTTCACTGGGTTATTTTAAGACTGTATTATATTTATTGCTGTGAGCCGCCCTGAACCCGCTTGCGGGAAGGGCGAGCTATAAATCAAAATAATAAAAGAAAATTGATAAATAACTATAGGACAATGGGTCTCCCACACCTGGACTAATCCCATCAACGTTCCACCGTTGCTTCCTCTGCTGACACTAACCCTTAATCTAATGACAATTACTCAATGCTCAGTTCTCCTCACCCAACCCATTAGCTCTTCCCAGCCAGTACTTACAGGGTCATAGAATCACAGATTCAGAAGGGACCTCCAGTAATGTTCCCTCTAAGCTAAGTTAGTGTGAGCTAGCTCACAGTTTTTCAGCCTCCGGCTCACAGATTTTCATCTTCGCTCAGGAAGGAGGGCTCCAGAGCAAACTAACTGATGCAGCAGCCAAATCGCTCGCTCACAGCTTTAATGCCAGTTGCTCACAAAGTGGAATTTTTGCTCACAAGCCCCCCCACGGTTTACAGGGAGCATCCAACCCCCTGCACATAAAATCCCAGTTACCCCCTCTCACTCTGTCTCCTTAAGCTAAGGTAAAGGTAAAGGTTCCCTTGCTCGAAAGCCAGTCGAATCTGACTCTAGGGTTGCGGTGCTCATCTCCATTTCAAAGCTGAAGAGCCAGCACTGTCCGAAGACGTTTCCGTGGTCATGTGGCCGGCATGACTAAACACCAAGGCACACGGAACGCTGTTACCTTCCCACCGAAGTGATACCTATTTACCTACTTGCAATTTCTTGCTTTCGAACAGCTAGGTTGGCAGGAGCTGGAACGAGAGACGGGAGCTCACTCCGTCATGCGGCACTCTCGGGTCTCGAACTGCTGAACTACTGACCTTCCACAGCTTGCAGTTCAGCGTCTTAACCACTTGAGCCCCCGCAGCTCCTCTCCTTAAGCTAATTTCCCCAGCTAATTAGGGTACTGCCTCTCTGGGTAACACAAACCCCACCAAAGTGACAACTGTTAAGTTCTGGCGAGTTCATTTTCCCCCTTGACACTCCACCGGATAGTACAGCCAAGGTCTCTTTAATAACTGGGGCAAAATCTTTCCTGTCCCTGAGCAAATGTCCCTGTTTCAGGTCCACAGTTAGGGGTCAATTAACCATGGTGTACAGACCTGTTAAGAACTCTTCAGAGTTGAATGGCCCTGCAGGGAGGGTAGGGACTCCTTGGGCAGGAGCAAATTTTCTACCCCCGCCTAAAACCCTCTTGCAGAGAACCAGGGGCGGATGAAGGCTCCCTGGTGCCCTAAGCCCTGACCAATCTTGGTGCCCCCCTCTTGGGTGCCCTAAGCCCTGACCAATCTTGGTGCCCCCTCTTGGGTGCCCTAAGCCCTGACCAATCTTGGTGCCCCCTCTTGGTGCCCTAAGCCCTGACCAATCTTGGTGCCCCCCTCTTGGTGCCCTAAGCCCTGACCAATCTTGGTGCCCCTCTCATTGAAATGACTGTCATGACAACTGAATTGGGCTCCATCGTTTTACTTTTAAGCATGTGCATTTGACTTTTAAACATAGCCTATGACACTGCACCTCGCCAATAGAAGATCACCCTAGGGTGGTACCGTGATCAATTTGCACTAGTTTTATCTTTTTTATTTTTTTTTACAAATCTCCTTTCATTTTTTTTTCTTTCCACCCTTTTCCCAACTTTGCGGTGCCCCTTCGGCCCTGGTGCCCTAAGCACGTGCTTAAGTCTACTTCATGACTAACCAGCCACTGCAGAGAGCGGCAGCAACGTTTCAACGTAGCCCTGTTTTGGACAATTGACAGAAGTGGGTGGTCAAAAAGAAGAAGAAGAAGAAGAAGAGTTTGGATTTATACCCCGCCCTTCACTACCCAAAGGCGTCTCAGAGCGGCTTAGAAACTCCTTTCCCTTCCCCTCCCCACAACAGACACCCTGTGAGGTAGAAGAAGAGGAAGAGATTGGATTTATACCCCGCCCTTCACTACCCAAAGGCGTCTCAGAGCGGCTTAGAAACTCCTTTCCCTTCCCCTCCCCACAACAGACACCCTGTGAGGTAGAAGAAGAGGAAGAGATTGGATTTATACCCCGCCCTTCACTACCCAAAGGAGTCTCAGAGCAGCTGACAAACTCCTTTCCCTTCCCCTCCCCACAACAGGCACCCTGTGAGGTAGAAGAAGAGGAAGAGGAGATTGGATTTATACCCCGCCCTTCACTACCCAAAGGCGTCTCAGAGCGGCTCACAAACTCCTTTCTCTTCCCCTCCCCACAACAGACACCCTGTGAGGTGAGGTGGGGCTGAGAGAACTTCTGACAGAAACTGTCCTTGAGAGAACAGCTGTGCCAGAGCTTGTGACTGACCCAAGGTCACATCAGCAGATGCAAGTGGAGGAGTGGGGGAATCAAACCCGGTTCTCCCAGATAAGAGTCCGCGCACTTAACCACTACACCAAACTGGCTCTCTAGTCAAGACACCACCAGAGGTGGTTGACCACTGCCCGCCTCTACCAAGAGACCCTGGATTTCTTTGGAAGCCTCCCATCCAACTCCTAACCAGGATCGACCCAACCAAGCTTCTGAGATCTGATGCAATGGGGCAGCCCGAGGCCATCCAAGTCAGGGCAGAAACAAACAGAGATGGTTGGCCGTTGCCTGCTTCTGCGGAGCAACCCTGGACTTTCACGGCGATCTCCAATCCGAGTACTGACCAGCTTCTGACAAAACAGAGAGCAGGCCAGCCTGAAGGGCTTTCCAGGTCGGGCCCAGATATCTAGGAGAAGAAGACACCCCAAGATGGCCTAGCTCTTCCCCCCTTAAATGTCCAGATTGAGAACTGGACCTCCCTGGTTGTGCCACTGGAGTCTTTGGGGGTCCTTCAGTGCCCATGGGATCCGGTATTTTTGGTAATCGAGAAAGTCTTACCGAGAACGGCCCCACATCGGAGTGCTTCAAGGATACCTCCAGCCTAAATGAGGGGCAAGAGACTTTGGTTAAGAACATAAGAACATAAGAGAAGCCAATGTTGAATCAGGCCAATGGCCCATCTAGTCCAACACACTGTCACACAGTGGCCAAGAATACCACGTGCTATCAGGAGGTCCAGCAGTGGGACCAGGACACTAGAAGCCCTCCCACTGCTGCCCCCTCCAGCACCAAGAATACAGAGCGTCACTTGCCCCAGCCTGAGAGTTCCTATCATAAGAACATAAGAGAAGCCAATGTTGGGTCAGGCCAATGGCCCATCCAGTCCAACACTCTTGTCACACAGTGGCCAAAAATACCAGGAGCCGTCAGGAGGTCCAGCAGTGGGGCCAGGACACCAGAAGCCCCTCCCATTGTTCCCCCCCCCAAGCACCAGGAATACAGAGCATCACTTGCCCCAGACCGAGAGTTCCTATCTATACCTTGTGGCTCATAGCCACTGATGGATCTCTGCTCCAGATGTTTATCTAATTAACCCTTGGAGCCGTCCATGCTTGTAGCCACCACCACAACCTGTGGCAGTGAATTCCATGCATTAATCACTCTTTGGGTGAAGAAGGACTTTTATCTCCTCTAAACTGACTGCTCAGCAATTTCATGGAGTGCCCAGGAGTTCTTGTATTGTGAGAAAGGGAGAAAAGTACTTCTTTCTCTACCTGCTCTATCCTATGCATAATCTTATAAACCTCGATCATGTCACCCCTCAGCCGTCATCTCTCCAAGGTAAAGAGCCTCAAGTGCTCTTTGACCAGAAAAGCCAAATGCTGCAATCTTAAATATGTCACGCAAGTTTAGCACATAGATTTTGTTTGGCAGGGAAAAAGAAGAGCTATTTATTTTGTGTGCTGGGAAACCGCCACCTTGGAGTAAACCCCAGATCCCATAGCCTGAGATTCCCAGTCCACATAAAAGCATTCCATAGGCTTATTTCAGGAATACTGTTGCCATGAAGCCACTTCAGATGGCATTATTAAAGCGGAGGCTGGATGACCATCTTCCGGGTATGTTGTAGGGCTATCTTTCGACTTCACTCCTGCAGAGTGCAGAGGGTTGGACTAGATGACCTGCAAGGTCCCTTCCAACTCTAACATTCTACGATTCTATGATTCTATGACTCTGTAATATCACTGTGGTGCTCAACTGTGAAGAGCATGCACCAGGGGAATGGACCGAATGTGGTCCCATGTAAAGCGCCCATTGCTGGACTATGGACTGTACACTGTGGCCAAGTGGAAGAAGAAGAAGAAGAAGAAGAAGAAGAAGAAGAAGAAGAAGAAGAAGAAGAAGAAGAAGAAGAAGAAGAAGAAGAAGAGATTGGATTTGTACCCCGCCCTTCACTGCCCAAAGGGGTCTCAGAGCGGCTTCCAAACTCCTTTCCCTTCTCCTCCCCACAACAGACACCCTGTGAGGTAGGTGGGGCTGAGAGAACTTTAACACAAACTGTCCTTGAGAGAACAGCTGTGCCAGAGCTTGTGACTGACCCAAGGTCACATCAGCAGGTGCAAGTGGAGGAGTGGGGAATCAAACCCAGTTCTCCCAGATAAGAGTCCGCGCACTTAACCACTACACCAAACTGGCGGAGCCTTGTGCCCAAGAAGTATGCCAACCCAGATGTGGACCCGGGACTGTAGAAGCCTCCTGTCCCTGCCCCTCTGCATCCACACAAGGACTGTGATGCAGACCTGGATTTCATGCACACAGAAACAGCAGCAGCAGCTCTGGAGAGAAGCCATGCTCGGACCAAGGACAGATGTTCCTGAACAGAAGCCGTGAGGGACTCTCTCCTTCAGCATGCAGCATCCTCCCCCCCCCTTTATGTGTCGGCTTCACCTGGACAATTGCAGATTCCTCTTCCTCCTGAGTCAACCTAAGACAAAAGACTCTGCCCAGCTAAAGACAAAAGTCGTAATTAAGCCTTCCTGCCACCCATCTCTGCCAAGCTGGCCTGGCCTGGGAGGGCGGGGTAGAAATCCAATCAATCAATCAATCAATCAATCAGCATCAGATCGTTAAGGTGAAGCACTGACCCGGCACTGTGATTGGATACCTCTGCTTTGTCTCATCCCCTTTCCCAAGAGGTGTCATTCCCGGCTGACCATCAATTCTCAATGGCCCATCTGTCAATCCCTTTGTGTCCCCCATCGAGAGTATAGTTTTTTTCCCAGGACTTCCTGGAACCAGGTGACCACATGGCCATAGCCTCAGGTCACAATTTAGGTAATTAAGGTGAGCTCTCCCTGAGCTCTCTCTCTCTTGCTTCTGCCCCCCCAACCCCATCCTACCTTGTTGGTTCCATTCCTACACAGTTTTGAACCATTCCACGTGTGTTGCTGGTCAACTCACGACCCCTTCCCTTATTTTATTCCATTTTTCACTGCATGATCTGCTCATCTTGTTGGACAGGTAAAGTATCACCCATCAACGATATTCCTGCTCATGCAAATGCCACTGTCCTTTCAACTCTGTATTCCTAGCTCTGTATCGTGTGTGTGAATGCTTGATTATTGTTTGTATGCTTGAGAACATTTTGTAAAGTAATCAGTTATTTTAGTAATCCTGGCTCTTCGTCTGTTCACGGGCTCTGGGAATTCTGACTCCTGTATACACATGTTACGATCCCATATTTTCTGCCTATTGCCATTTAATATTCAAAATTCCCCAAGCTTATTAATGAAATAAGGCAATTTGGCTAACAATGCCAGTAGATACAGCTGGGGTGCCCAAGGAGGTGGAAAAGGAAGATCTTTTGGTGTGAAAATGTAGAGACCCTCTGGAAATATTGCTCACCTGCCAAGTTTCAGGGACCCGACAATTTTATTGGACTCCACAGCGGCATTGACCAAAATGGTGGTTGACTAGGAATCAAAGAGAGGTAGGTTGGGACGTCTTCGCAAGCCGTACAAAAATCTTTTAAAATGCTGCCAGATGTGCATGTGGCCAGCTAAGTAGTTATTCCATAGACTGTACTGTTTGCCATATGCAAAATGCTTTGCATCATGCAAAAAAATAAAAAAGGAGCCCAGAAAAATGGAAGAGGCAGCTGAGCACAGTGGCCGAGTCTTCCCCCATCCCAGGGTCCTGCTGCAAAATCCCCCTCCCTTGAACTGTCTGCAGTTTATAGAAAAAGCTGGAGAATCATTTGGGAATCTCCTGTAATCCCATAAGAGCCCTGCTGGATCTGACCCATGGTCCATCTAGTCTAGCATCCTGTTTCCCACAGAGACAGGTGAGAAGCCCACAGGTGAGGGCATAGAGGCCAACGCCATTCCCTGATGCTTCCCACAAACACCTGGCCCTCTGAGGTACGGTGGCCCTGAACATGGAGGTTCCATTTAGTCACTGTGGCTGGAGGGGGTTCTAATTTGGCTGCCAGTGTTGGAGATTCAACTTACAACATTCAGTACAAACAAGGGAGCCAGGGAGGAGTTGGGGAGGATGGCGAAGGCTTGGATGTCCACCGTCGGCGCAAGAGACAGGCCTTCTGGGGCAATGGCCAGAGATGGTGGAGAAGAAGGAGAGACCACAAGCTTCATGAGCATGCCGGGGTACGATTCTTCAATCTGGGGGGGGTGGCAGAGAGCAAGATCAGCCTATTCAGACAGACATTTCACACCATTCTCCTGGAGACATGGTCCTTTGGGAATGCAATGCTATCTTCGGGAAAGTCCGCCCCAGACTTTCCTGCAGCCCTGGGTCCCTGAAATGTTTGATGCCTGAAACCCCCCTGAGGGCAGGGCGTTCCTGGGTTAAAATTCAGCCTTGCACAAAGAAAGATGCATATTTTCAGGATCGGTTCCAAGAGGAACAGCAAAGACCTTCCTTGCGATGGCCTGACAGCTCACGGCTAAGCCACTCCACGGGTTTACCAGTTGCATCCAGGTTCATCACTTTGGTCGGTCTGGCGTCAGCTCTGAGAATCTTGCTGTAAGAGTCACAGAAGCTGATTTTGATTATTATGGTTGGAGGAGGAGGAGGAGGAGGGGGATGCCTGCCTTTTCCCTGGGCCTAAAGGTCCCCCTCAGTGGGAAGCCTTTTATATATTGGTCCGTTTTATTACCAGTGTTATTCTTTGCTATCTCTTTGCATAAGTCCATACATGTCACATCCCCCGTTGTGTCTCCCGCCTTGTGGAATGCCCTGTCCGAGGGGGTCAGGAAGGCTTCCCGCAAAGTACGCAAAACAGAACTATTGAAGAGGACTCTTCTACGTCAGCAATCAGGGAGCACTGCACTGAACTGGTTTTGGTGTAATGGTTAAGTGCGCGGACTCTAATCTGGGAGAACCGGGCTTGATTCCCCTACTCCTCCACTCGCAGCTGCTGGATGACCTTGGGCAAGCCGTAGTTCTGACAAGAGCTGTCCTTGAAAAAAGAGCCGTTTCTCTCAGAGCTCTCTCAGCCCCACGTTCCTCACAGGGTGTCTGTTGTGGGGAGGGGAAGGGAAAAGGAGTTTGTAAGCTGCTCTGTGACTCCGAGTGAAGGGCAGGGTACAGGGCTCTTTTTGTAGCAGGAACTCCTTGGCATGTTAGGTGACACACCCCTAATGTAGCCAATCCTCCAAGAGCTTACAGAGCTCTTCTTACAGGGGCTACTGATAGCTCTTGGAGGATTGGCTACATTAGGGGTGTGTCGCCTAATATGCAAGGAGTTCCTGCTACAAAAGAGCCCTGGCAGGGTATAAATCCAATCTCTTCTTCTTCTTCTTCTTTTACAAAATTGCTTGGATTAAGGATAAGGGGCCGGGGGTCTCTCCTGCTGTGTTTAGTTTATTGTAAGCAGGGCTCTTTTTGTAGCAGGAACTCCTTTGCATATTAGATGACACACCCCTAATGTAGCCAGTCCTCCAAGAGCTTAGAGTAGCCCCCGTAAGCAGTTGGAGGATTGGCTACCATTAGGGGCATGTCACCTAATATGCAAAGGAGTTCCTGCTACAAAAGAGCCCTGATTGTAAGTAGGATCCTATTATGTAATTTCTGTACTGCTTAATGTGTCATGGGAATGCTTCTGCTCTGCTTCAGTTCTTTCTGGTGGTTCCAGAGTTCTAAAATCCCATTGCATTGATTGCTGAATGGCCTGTTTTGTTAGGGCTGCCAGCCCCCAGGTCCCACAGGGGGTTCCCCCACTTTGGGGGGGGCTTGGATCCACCACCAGTCAGCTGGCCAGCAGAGGATACCTCACCCCCAAACAGGGACGTTGAGCGGTGATGCTGGTTTTTGAAGGCAGAAGACAATAGAGTTTTGCCCAAAAACCAGAGCGTTGCATGCGACGACGTCACTTCTGGGTGATGTCATCACATTGGGAACATTGTGCGCAACATCCCGCACACCCCTAGAATGCCCCCAAATCCCCCCACCATGACAGCAAGGATACCTGGCAACCCTAGAATCATAGAATCATGAAATATTAGAGTTGGAAGGGACCTTGAAGGTCATCTAGTCCAACCCCCTGCAAGCTGCAGAAGCGTAGCCAAAAGATAGCCCTACAGCATACCCGAAAGATGGTTGTCCAGCCTCCACTTGAAAACGTCCAGCGAAGGAGCATCCACCACCTCCCGAGGCAGTCTGTTCCACTGCTCAACCACTCTGACAGTTAGGAAGTTTCTCCTGATATCTAGCTGGTAACGACTCCCTTGTAATTTCCACCCATTAGATCTAGTCTTGCAGTCCAGAGCAAAAGAGAATAGATCTGCTCCATCTTTTACATGACAGCCCTTCAGATATTTGAAGACTGTCATCATGTCCCCTCTAAGCCTTCTCTTTCCCAGGCTAAACATACCCAACTCTTTCAGCCTTTCCGCGTAAGACTTGGATTCCAACCCTCTCACCATCCTGGTTGCCCTCTTCTGGACACGCTCGAGCTTGTCAACATCCTTCCTAAAAGGTGGTGCCCAAAACTGGACACAGGACTCCTGGGGAGGCCTGACCAGAGCAGAATAGAGCAGAACTACCACCTCCCATGATCTGGACACAAGGCTTCTGTTAATGCATCCTAAGATTGCATTAGCTTTCTTCACAGCCACATCACACTGCAGGCTCATGTTGAACTTGTGATCAACCAGAATACCCAGATCCCTTTCACATGTGCTTCTATCCAGCCAAGTCCCTCCCATTCTATATCTGTCCCTTTGATTTTTTGTGCCCAGGTGTAGGACTTTGCACTTATCTCTATTGAAATTCACTTTATTTGCCTCAGCCCACTGTTCCAGCCTATCTAGATCCTTCTGAATCCTGACCCTGTCTTCTTCAGAATTAGCAATCGCACCCAGCTTTGTGTCATCTGCAAATTTGATAAGCATCCCCTCTATGTCTTCTTCCAGGTCATTTATGAAAACACTGAACAACACCGGGCCTGGGACCGAGCCCTGTGGCACTCCACTCGAGACTTCCCTCCACATAGATGCAGAGCCATTTACGAGCACCCTATATTTTGGTGATTGTAATATAATCTGCCTTCAATCCCTGTGAGAAAGGTGGACTATAATTAATGTAAATAGAAGAAGAAGAGGAGGAGGAGGAGGAGGAGGAGATTAGATTTATACCCTGCCCTTTACTTAGAGTCCCAGAGCGGCTTACAATCTCCTTTCCCTTCCCCTCCCCATAATAGACACCCTGTGAGGTAGGTGGGGCTGAGAGAGCTCTCCAGAGAACTGCTCATGATAGAACAGCTCTGAGAGAACTTGTGACTGACCCAAGGTCACACCAGCACCTGCATGTGGAGGAGCGGGGAATCAAACCCAGTTCTCCCAGATTAGTGTCCACACTCCTAACCACTAAACCAAACCAAACCACTACACTCCTACACCACAACCCCAGAGCCCGAAGAGACAGTGTACACGGTTCTTTCTCCCTGTGTCTGTTACTCTTTTGAGAGGCTCAGAGAAAGTGTCTGGGCCCCTGGCTTTGTGGCTGAGTCAGGTTCTCAGATCCAGCAGCCTTAATAGGGCCTTCTAAGCACGGCCCCTCCCTGGACATCCTTTGCTTGTTCTGCAAAAACTTGCAGTCTTCCTCATGGCTCTTCTAAACTTTTACTAGAATTGCGCTTGCTTGCGACGTCTTGTGAAGTTCTGTTTGCAACCCAGAGCTGATGATTCAGGGAAGCGGCCCAGTGCCACGAGGGACTCACCTGTGGAACCAGGGCTCCAAAGGAGGAGGTGTTCAGCCGGAGTTCAGAATCCTTGGGAATCTGCAGTGAGAGAAGGAGGCGTTTGGGGATGGGACAATAGAGACGCCGTTTGGAAGAGCTTGGGTCAGCCCTCAGAATTTCCAGCCAGTTATCCGAGCTGTAGCCAACCCCAGAACCGGCTAGGAGAGCCAAGACTCATCAGTGGGGAATTCAAAGTACAAATATGTCCCGCTGCCCAATTCACCTATTGTTCCAGCGTAAAGCATTGAACTATAGATTACATCCTTATCTCGCAAGATCTCTAGAACGACTATATTGATCCTTTGGTAGATATAAGAACAGAAAGTGGCCATCTTCCCTTGGTTCTGAAAGGAATTAGCCCATTAGGAGTCCGTAAGGGCCGGCCCTTTCCTGAAGTACCCAAGCCAGCATGCTTGGAGCAGACAGGAAGATCTAGGGTAAAATGGTCTCCCTATATTAATGGGGAAAAAAATATTTTCTGGTCACAATCAGTTAGGCCCTGGTCACACTGCAAAGGTAATTGCACTTTGTTCCCGCTTTGTTTAAATCGGGAGCATTTTTTCTTTGCATTGGGTTGACTAGATGCAGCCGGCCCCTCTCTTCCAGCACCCGCTCACCTGCTGCTGCACCGTCCCTCCAGGCGATCCTGCCGGCCACGGGGGAGGCTTGGGCGGCTGCTGCTTCTGCCACCACTTTGGGGTGGGGGGGGTGCTGCCGCTGCAGCCATTGCCCCACGGAAACAGGCTCCGCCGTGTCCGCCATCTCCGCCATCCTCCTTGCTGGCCCCGTCCAGGCTGCCGGAGCCCCCGCCTCTCGTTCCCGCCTCCAGGGCCGACTTTGTGTGTGTGTGTTTTAAAGCTTCCGGTTTGAGTGCTTGACTAAACATGCGCTTAATAAATCCATTATTAAATGTTAAATGGATTTATTAAGCGCATGTTTGCTCAAGCACTCAAACCGGAAGCTTTTTAAAAAAACACACACAAAGAGCGGTCAGACGGCCCTAATCTCAATCATTGTGAAAGATGGGCTGTCCAGATGGGCAAAATCGCGCATTCAAACTGCAAGTGCCAGGAAAACACCTGATTTTCCAGGGGTCAGGAAAACCCAGCAGCATTGCGGGAGTGAGCCTGCTTCGGCGCAGGAGGCGGATTGGTGCGTGGGAACGTGAAGCTGACATGCGCAAGGGAACAGCAGCGAACCCCTATCAAAACGTCAGTGTGACCGGGCCCTTAGTGGCCAACTTCTCAGGCAAGCCTTAACTCTCAACTCTGATGAGAAGAATTGCCTAACTGGCCAATATAACTTATTAACTTCCACTCTTTTTGCCACTCCTCTTGAGATCTGGCGGCTTTAAACAAGGTATGAACTTGGGCAGTAAAAAACAGTTTATAACTATACTCAAGGAAAGTTAACTCTTAGGGGGAGTTTTAAGCTTTTTCGCCAGAATCCAAATTGAATTACTAAATCTGATTTCCGACTGAAACAAAAAAGAAATATGAAGAGCTGCTAAAATCTGCCTTCTATGGCAGTCCCTTATTAAAACCTCCAGGGGAAAAAAGATAACGAGGGGTTTTGGAAGATTATTTCCAATTTGCAACCCAAAAAAACAAATGCCCCACTGCTGGACCTCCTGATGGGAGCTGGTATATTTTGGCCGCTGTGTGACAGAGTGTTGGACTAGATGGGCCATTGGCCTGATTCGACATTGGCTTCTCTTATGTTCTTATGTTCTTATGCCCTGAACCTTATTCCAGTAGATGTGTGGGGAAAGTATTATGGTGACTTATTTAGAGACCAACAATATTCTGTTTCTCCAGCTATACCTCTAGATACCACCACACGATGGCCTCCAGTGTCTGAGTCTGACGTTTCCTTGTTAATCTCACAAATGAAATCAGGAAAAGCTCCAGGTAATGATTTCAACCCTATGATGCTTCTGTAGTCGCATATAGATTGGGGGCTCCAAGGTTAGCGAATTTGTTCTTGCAGAAATATTTCTCAGCCCAAATTTCCAAGGACTGGAATCAGGCCATAATAGTACCTATATTTAAAAAGGGTAATCTATCTGACCCATTGAATTATAGACCAATCAGTCTGCTAAATGTGATCTATAAGCTGTATACCAAAAATCTTTGTTTAAAACTGTGTCAGGAGTTAGACCAAAATAAATTACTTGACATTGAACAGGCTGGTTTTACCTCAGGCTGCTCTACTATTGATCATTGCTTGGTGTTGGATTATCTTACCTATAAATATGTGAAATACCATAAGAACACCATTTATGTGGCCTTTGTGGACCTCAAGGCGACCTTTGATTCTGTAGCCAGGGAAAGGCTGTGGGCTAAATTGGCTGATATGGGTATTGATAAAAGGCCATTACTTTTATTAATTAAACAACATGAAAACATTAGCCTTCAGAGAAGATGTACAGAGGACGGCAAACTCTCAAAAAGAATTTCGGTTCAAACAGGAGTCAGACAGGGTCTTATTTATGTCTAAATTTAACCCTCTGCAATTTTTTTTTTTTTTGGA
>JAPDNY010000355.1:0-48332 GCA_029375565.1 Gekko gecko | reverse complement strand
GAAACGACGGCTGAGGGGTGACATGATCGAGGTTTATAAGATTATGAATGGGATTGAGCAGGTTGAGAAAGAAGTACTTTTCTCCCTTTCTCACAATACAAGAACTCGTGGGCACTCTATGAAATTGCTGAGCAGTCGGGTTAGAACAGTCGGGTTAGAACAGATAAAAGGAAATACTTCTTCACCCAAAGAGTGATTAACATATGGAATTCACTGCCACAGGAGGTCGTGGCAGCTGCAAGCATGGACAGTTTCAAGAGGAAATTAGATAAACATATGGAGCAGAAGTCCACCAGTGGCTATTAGCCACAGGGTATAGAATGAGAACTCTCAGTCTGGGGCAGGTGATGCACTCTATTCTTGGTGCTGGAGGGGGCAGCAGTGGGAGGGCTTCTGGTGCCCTGGCCCCACTGCTGGACCTCCTGATGGCACCTGGTATATTTTGGCCGCTGTGTGACAGAGTGTTGGACTAGATGGGCCATTGGCCTGATTCAACATTGGCTTCTCTTATGTTCTTATGTTCTTATGTTCTTATGTTCTTTCCAGTTGGAAAGTCTGGGTAGTAGGTGATGTGAAAGATCTCAACCTGAGACCCTGGAGAGTTGGCTTTCAGTCAAAGTAGATAATAGTGCCTTTGACAGATCAGTGGTCTGGTTAGGTATAAGGCGGCCTCACACATGGTGTTGTGATTTTAAGCTCTGCAGTTACTGTATTGTGTGGAGGAGGGTCAAGATGGGTAGCTATGTTAGTCTATCTGTAGCAGTAGAAAAGTGTAAGAGTCCAGTAGCACCTTAAAGACTAATAAAATCATGAAAGCTCATACCCTGCCACAAATTTTGTTAGTCTGGACTCTTGTCAGGTGTAAAATCAAGTAGATCCAGTCATTCTTGCACAGAGAAAGGTTTATTAGGATTAACTTGCTATAACCCACAGTAGGAGGTCATTGTCAGGAATGGGGAGCAAAGCAAAGCAGGCTAACTTATAGTGTGATGCAATAAAGCGCCTAGCGAATAAAACTTGAGCACTCGCGCGGGAACTCCCGGCGGGAGAAATACTTCATGAGCGGGAGACTACTCCCCCCTCCCCTTGCCTTCCCAGGACTGGAAAATTCTCAGCGAACAAGAATAGTCCAAAGCCTACATTCAAGGCCACCGTGATAAGGAAAAGCGGCAGGGAAGAAGCTCCCACGTTTCCAGCTGCATAGCTACGCAAGCGCAAAGCGGGGTAGAAACATAATACAATGAATACAGTGAGAAACATCAAAGGCATCATTTTCTGACATTCTGCCCTTCCCAAAACACCACCCACCCACCACTCAGGAAGGAGCGAACAGGGGCCCCCCAGGTTTATTAGGGTATCGAGCGTGAAAGTTTTTAAGGTGATTAGGTGCATTGATATCAGAAACTTTCACCCATTCCCTGTATTGGGGCCCAAAGTGTACCCATTGCACCAGGTACATAAGTTGTCCACGAAGTATCTTAGAGTCCAGAATATTAGCGATCTCATAGTGTTCTTCACCGTCAACCATCAAAGGGGGAGGAGGAGTCACCGTCTCGGGATGCCCTTTAGTTGGGGGGAAGGCCGGCTTGAGAAGGCTGTAATGGAAAATTGGATGTATTGCTTTAAGAGATTTAGGCAAGTCTAGTTGCACCGTTACTGGATTCACACATCTTAGCACACGGAAAGGACCAATGTATTTCCACGCCAGTTTCCTGGACTGTTGCGCTAGTCTTAGATTCTTAGTCGAGAGATAGACAGTGTCCCCCGGTTGTAAGTTCCATCCCCCGGCCCGTTTCTTATCTGCTTGTTTTTTATACTGTGCCTTGGCCTCATTCAAAGTCTCAATAATTAGGGGCCAGGAGTCACGGAGAGTTTGACACCATGCCGAGGCTTTACCACCACTCTCACCAGGTTTTAAGAAAGGAAGAGGGGGGCTGTCATAGCCCATGGCAGCTTTGAATGGTGACATTTTCGTGGAAGCATGCCATGAGTTGTTGTAAGCAAACTCCGCCAATGGCAACAAATCTACCCAATTGTCTTGCTGATAATTAGAGAAACACCTTAAATATTGTTCCAACGTCTGGTTCACCCTCTCAGTTTGGCCATCAGTCTCAGGGTGATAGGCAGTACTAAGCGCACGTTCAATGCCCATTAGAGTCATTAATTCAGACCAAAACTTGGAAACAAAAGGAACCCCCCTGTCAGAAATAATCTTGAGGGGCAAAGCATGTAATTTGGCAATGTGTTGAATGAACGCTTTGGCCAGGGCTTTTGCTGTTGGCATACTGGGGAACGGGATGAAGTGGGCTTGCTTAGAGAATAAGTCCACTACCACCCAAATAACAGTCATATGTTTAGAGGGGGACAGATCAGTGATAAAATCCATAGAGATTACTTCCCAGGGTCTGCTCGGAGTGGGTAGTGGTTGCAGGAGGCCTGGAGGTTTCCCTGGTCTGGCTTTACAACGATTACACGTTGGGCAGGACTGTATATAATGAGATAACTCTTGTTTCATTCTGGGCCACCAGAAGCTCCTTTGCAGAAGCCTTAAGGATTTTACATATCCAAAGTGTCCCGCAGCTTTTGAATCATGAACCGTGCGCAAAACCTGGACTCGGGTAGCTTCTGGGACAAACATTTTATTTCCCTTGTACCAGCAGCCATTGGGATCACATTTCACATCCTCCCTGGCTTGTAATTCATTCGTTTCTGGTGGGGTGATGTCAGATAAAAACTGTTTTTCCCAATTCAATGTCTGGATGTGACTTATGGGTGCCTGTTTCGCTTTACGGGTTACAACTGCACCCACTAATTGTTCCGGGGTGAACATAGATTCTCGAACTTCGACCCTTTTTGAAAAATGCTGAGGAAGGCGGGAGAGAGCATCCGCTAAATGGTTGGCTTTCCCTGGGAAGTGGTGCAGGGTAAATTGAAATTTGGAGAAAAACTCAGCCCACCTGAACTGTTTGGCATTTAGATTTCGGGGTTTTCGCAATACCTCCAGATTTTTATGATCAGTCCAGATTTCAAAAGGTATTCGGGACCCCTCTAACCAATGTCTCCATGTTATTAAGGCTAGACGGATAGACGCTGCTTCCTTATCCCAAATGGGCCAGAATCGTTCTGTGTCATTAAATTTTCTCGACACATAAGCCAGGGGTTGTAGCTGGTTCTGAGCATTCTCTTGTAAAATCACCCCACCCATAGCAGTGTCTGATGCGTCAACTTGCACTACAAATTTCTTTGTTTCATCAGGGTGTGCTAGTATGGGCTCAGACGTGAACAACCTTTAAGTTGTTCAAACGCTTGCTGACACTGCGGAGTCCAGTCCAAAAGGGCTCCTGGGCTCGAAGCTTTAGATCTCTTCCCTTAGTTTTTAGAAGTTCCGTGAGGGGAAGGGCTACTTGGGCAAAGTGTGGCAGGAATTGACGGTAAAAGTTGGCGAAGCCGAGAAAACTTTGGAGCTGACGCCTGGTTTTGGGGGCTCCCATTTTAATACATCCTGGACCTTTTTGGGTCCATCTCCAGCCCCGCAGAGGATATGCGGTATCCCAAAAAGTCAATGCTCTCTTGGTGAAATTCACATTTCGACAGCTTAACAAACAGTTTGTGTTCTAAAAGCTTTTCCAACACTTTGCGCATAAGGGTAGTGTGGGATCTCTGATCCGGGGTATAAACCAAGATATCATCCAAATAAACAACCACTCCCTTGAATAAATAGGGGTGCAACACTTCATTGATTAAGTTCATAAAGACCCCTGGTGCCCCTTGTAATCCGAAGGGCATTACCCTGTATTCAAATTGCCCCAGCGGGGTATTAAATGCCGTCTTGTATTCATCCCCCTCTCTAATACGAACCCGAAAGTAGGCATCTCTTAAATCCAGCTTAGAGAACACTTTTCCTTTCGCCACCTCAGCCAGTAGGTCTTTGATGAGGGGCATCGGGTAGGCATTGGTGGCAGACACTGCGTTAAGTCCCCGGTAATCCGTGCAGAGTCTGAGCCCCCCATCCTTCTTTTTACAAAATAAAACAGGTGCCGCAAAAGGGGATGATGCTGGCCTAATGAATCCACGGGCCAGATTTTTATCAATAAACCGGCGGAGTTCTTCCTTTTCACTTGGGCTCATGGCATAAATTTTCCCTTTTGGTAATTTTTGACCCGGAAGGATTTCAATTGCACAGTCAGAGTTACGATGGGGGGGCAATTCATCTGCTTCCTCCTCCTCAAACACCCGGGTTATATACTGGTAATCCTCAGGGATTCGGTTAAGATCCTCCGTTGCCAAACAAGCTCGTGGAGGTTCATTGCATGGGGGATTTCCCCACCCGGGATCCCATTTGTGATCTGTACATTTTGGGGAGATAAATTGTACCTCCCCTTCTTCCCATAAAATGTACGGGTTATGTCCATGTAACCAGGGGCTACCCAATACCAAAGGGAATTGGGCTTGCGGAGCTATTACAAATGAGCATAGCTCCCAGTGGTCACCAATGCCTATTCTTAAAGGAACAGTCTCAAATTGGCATGGTTTTTTCATTGGAGACCCATCCATTTGTGTAAAAGTTATTGGGTCTTTCAAGTGGACCACGGCTGCCTCCAACCCCATAACCATAGAAGGGTTTATGAGATCCCTCCCGCACCCTGAGTCAATGAGAGCCCGGACCCGAATGTGAGTCATCATTGCTGGATTCATCACCAAAACAGTCACAAAGAAGAGAGAGGGGTAGTTGCTCACCATTTTAGGCGCCTCGGGTGTTGGGTCCTGCTGTGTAGCGCCGTTCACCAACAGGACCATCTCATTTCCCTGCATCTCACTCTCCTCCTCTAGCATCAAAGTATCCACTTGATCGGGGTTAGCGAACAGAGCCCGTGTGTTGCGCGGTTTGGCGGTACCTTTCCTCGGGGTAGAGGTTGTCCATCTTCTGGGCTCTTCTGGTGGCAGAGCTCCCTTTCGGGCAGGCATTGGCGAAATGCCCTTTCTCCCCACATCGCAGGCAGAGCCCCTGTCGCATACGCTGATCCCTCAGGCCACTTGGAGTGGAAGTTGGTTTGGGTCTGGCCTGGCCCGCCGCACCACTTGGACGGTTGTTACCCAAGGATAAATCTAGTTTCATCATTTGTAAGCGACTTTCGGCCTTCTCGGCTTCCTCCATCCACCCCTGGAGGGTACGAGGTTGCTGAGAGCTGAGAACATTATTGCGGACGTCCACTGCCAGTCCCATTCTATATTGTTGGGCCAACACCGCATCAGTCCAGTCTCGAATTTTTACAGCATGCCTTTGAAACTCTCTGGAGTACTCCCGCACTGAGAGTTTGCCTTGTCTGAAGGTGCGAAGGAAGGCTTCAGCTTTTTGGGCCGCCCCGGATCTTCAAAACGGTTTCTCAAAGCCCACATGAAGTCATCTACATTCCCCAACTCCTCCGCCTCCAGATCATGAAGGGCTACATACCAGCTAGTAGCACTCCCCCGGAACCTGGATGCAATAAATTCCACCTGCTGTTCTTCATCTGGGAAAACATAGCCCCATCTTTGTACAAATTTTCCAACTTGTAATATGAAAAAGGACACAGTCTCTGGATCTCCATCAAAAGTGATATCAAGCATGTCCTTGGGGCGAACTACCGGGGGGCAGGCGCCATGATCGGTAACGGCTGCATGGGGGGTGCTGGAACCAGAGGTTGAGGTGGCTGTACAGCTGGTGGCTGGACAGGTCCTGGTGGCCCTGCCCCTGGTACTGGGGCCACTACCGGAGGTGGGGCTGGTGCTGGCTGACCCGGCCCTGGCCCCGGGGGCGCTGGTTGGCCTGGCCCTGGCCCTGGGGCTGCTGGTTGGCCCGGCCCTGGACCCGGCGGTACTGGTTGCCCTGGCCCCGGGCCCGGAGGAGGAGGAGGCGGCCGTCCCGGCACCAACGGTGGCGCCGGGGCTGGAGCCGGTGCGGGGGCAGGCCTGGGTTGTATCAGCGGATGGGCTCTAATAGCTTGGTCCATCATCTGGGGTAGGGACTGCATTAGTTTACTCATATCTCTTACCAGCCGTCTGGTGTCCTCTTGGATAGAATCCATGCGGGCGTCAGTGTCTTGGCTGGACCCCGTTCGGGGAGATCCCCGTGACACCCGCCCTTGGGGAAGACCAAAACTACCTCTGGGATCCAGGAGGCTGTCACGACTCTGGCTTCCCGGCATAGTCCAGGTGGTCTGTGTAGAGTCCAACAAGTTTTTAGTCCAATCGCGCGATCTGCGAAATGTCACCCCTTTATCCCAAGGTGTTGGGACTCCGGGTACATAGGTTCGTGGAACCGCACCACCCTGACTCGGTATCAGCCCGGCCGGGCTGTAGATCGGGAGTGCGTACGTGGCTCCCACTGTGCCAATCGATGGTGGGGTAGCCAACACGGCTGCTGAGTAGGTAGTTGGTATCGTCACCGCTGTGGTTGTAGTCACAGGAACCACGGTGGTAGTCGGAATGGTAACCACTGGAGCAGCCACAGAGGTAACGGGAGCCGTGGCTCCCAACACAGTAGTCACTGGAACAACACTTGTGGCGCCCGCCGTAGTGATCGTTGGAATTGCCCCGGCGGCTCCCGAGGTAGTAATCACCGGGACTGCGCCCGAGGCTCCCTTTCCCGCCCCGCTCATCGTGGTGGATGGCGGACGTCGACGGTGAGGGAAAGATGTGATTCCTGACAATTTCTGTCAGGTGTAAAATCAAGTAGATCCAGTCATTCTTGCACAGAGAAAGGTTTATTAGGATTAACTTGCTATAACCCACAGTAGGAGGTCATTGTCAGGAATGGGGAGCAAAGCAAAGCAGGCTAACTTATAGTGTGATGCAAAAATGCGCCTAGCGAATAAAACTTGAGCACTCGCGCGGGAACTCCCGGCGGGAGAAATACTTTATGAGCGGGAGACTACTCCCCCTCCCCTTGCCTTCCCAGGACTGGAAAATTCTCAGCGAACAAGAATAGTCCAAAGCCTACATTCAAGGCCACCGTGATAAGGAAAAGCGGCAGGGAAGAAGCTCCCACGTTTCCAGCTGCATAGCTACGCAAGCGCAAAGCGGGGTAGAAACATAATACAATGGATACAGTGAGAAACATCAAAGGCATCATTTTCTGACAACTCTACTGGACTTTTGCTGTTTTCAACTGTGTTGTGGGGGGTGTCCACATGACTTATGTTTTGTGGTGTCTGCATATACAACTCCAACTGAGTTAACAAGGAGTTAGAATTGTTAGTAGAGTAGGTAATATAGCAAAAATACAGAAGGAAAAATTATTATATATCTTATAATAAGAACATTAAAGAGACTTAAATTTCAGTATCACAAGTAACAGGATTTTTCAAAATGCTTTGTGATTTGTGTTTTTCTGTTTGAGAGAGAAAATCAGAGATTGTATTACTTGTTCTCACAATTAAAAAAAGAAATTAGCAATTTCAAATGTCGTGTTTTTCATTCTTCCTAAAATGCATTTGTGTTTGAAACTGGTGGGCACACCGGGGGGGGGGGGGCAGAAGGTAGCCTCGCCTAGGGTGCAAAAATACCTGGCACTGGCCCTGCGTTTGACACACGCTGTGTCAGGAATGGGGGTAAAGTGGGAAACCAGATAGTTATACACAGTTCATACTGGGGCCCCTGATGGGGAGGGGCCAATAAGGAGGGCACCTTAGCATGCCCAAAGGAAAATGGCCCACGGCTCCCAGCGGGATAAAGTGGCACGGTGGAGCGGAGCTTCAAGGACAAAAACAAGATAAGGGAAGAACCAGGAGCACCTACCAAGACCAGAGGGAGGGGGACGGGGGAGAGGGAGAGAAACAGGAAGCTCATGGCGGTGTCAACCGACACAAAGTTAAGAGTCCAATGGCACTTTTAAGACTAACAAATCTTTATTCACTTAGTGTGCATGCACACGAACACTCACATCTTGAATAAAAATGTTGGTCTTAAAGGTGCCATTGGGCTCTAATTTTGTTGTATTGCTTCAGACCAACACGGCTGCCCACCTTGATCTATCACAGTCGTCAGAGTGTCAGCTTCTGGGAGTCCCAGGTTCGAATCCTCACTCTACCATGGAAGCTCCCTGAGTAATCTTGGGCCAGTCATAAGCTCTGAGCCTCACCTACTTCACAGTGTTGTTGTGAGGATAAAATGGGGGAGGGAGGAACAAATTGCTTGGGGGTCCACTGGGGCAAAAAGTGGTGTACAAATGTTATGTTTGTGTGTGTCTTACGTTACCACTTGTTTGAAAAGGATTTCTGATTTTCTCTGTTTTTAACTTGATAGGAATGTTTTGCTATTGATTTCCGCGAATGTTTACTATTTCTGGCTTTATATTGTTTTATTGCTAACTTCCTCTGAAACTTAAGTTAAAATGTGGGGTGGATATCTAAATAAGTAAATAAAGTACCATGTCCTTTTGCGTGAGTCTAAATGCTTCCTTCTGCTTGGCCTGTCTTGAGGTAGGAATGTTCTGTTCTTGGAATGACTTTGCAGAAGTTTTGACACCTGGAGTGGATGACAGAGAAATTATTATTTATATGTTGCTGTGTTGGGGTGGGGGGGAGGAGGGGGAGCCGCTCAGGGTAGAAATAGAGGAGAAGATTAATGAATCATGCAATAATTTTTCAGATGAAAGGGGGAAAACCCACGCCATCTCTACATACATCATGTTTCCACCCCCTTATCTGGAGTATCCTATTTATGAAGAAATAACTGGTGTGTTTTTTTAGGTACACATATCCCCCTTTCATAAGGGGAGCGTATTTATATATAAATAGGGCTGTAAAAATTGTAGATTAAGAAATCTATTCATCCAAACAAGAGTTATGTGCTTGTCACACTGCATAATGGCAGCTTGATGCAGAGAGAAAAATGCTTCTTGTGGAGACACTGTGTGCCACAAGGGCTGAGCATTGGCCAAGGTTTCTCCCTGGTGGAGAAGCATCTGGTCTGGAACCGTTCTGGGGAAGAAAGGTATAGCTGCAGGGGAAAGGAACAGTGAAACGGCTGGGGTCCATTCCCAGCACACACAACCCTGGGTCGTCTCCTTGGGCCTCCGTTTCTTCATCCTCAAAGGCGAAGGCAATACTGGGGTTGGAAAGTGCTGTCAATTCACAGCTGACTTGTGGCGACTCTGTGGGGCTTCCAAGGCAAGAGACATCCAGAGTGGGGCTGCCCATGGAGGTCTCCCACCCAAGGACTAGCCAGGCCCGACTGCTTCGCTTCTGAGACCTGAAGAGATCTCAGGGCAAACATAACACTGGCCCTGTTCACACGGAGCATTTGCCCCGCTGAAGGCATGGGAGCCCTGCGGACTTTCCGTGCTCGATCATACGAGCACATCTGGGAGGCGTAGTGCTCCCGTGGCCAACCCGCGGCTTCCCTGGAAAACGCGGGGTAAAAAACTAGTAGGTCGGAAGTACTAGTTTCCGGAAACCCCGGGGCAAAGGCTGGCGTCTGATCGCGGGAGCGCCAGTATCCCGCGGCTTCCGACGCCCGCCCATGTCCCCGGGGTTTCCGGATGTTGTAAGTGTCCATGGGATGCGCACCAACGCTGAACAGCGCATGCGCACACACAAGACACCGACAGCGGCCCGCCCCTCCCAATGGTGCATGCGCACTGCGCTGCTTTTTTGCTGCGCTGCAGCAGCGCAGTGTGATCGGGGCGCAGAGCTGGAGTGTGGCAACCCGGTGGCCCGTATGATCGGGCTACCGCGCCTTATTTAGCTCCAGGGCAAACTGCCACGCCTCCCCCCGCGTTTTCTGGCCCGTGTGACCGGGGCCACTACTCAGAATAATCATCCACTTGAAAGAGCCTGACTAAACCTAAAGGCACAATTTTGGGAGGGGCGAGGTGGGGCAGCATGCAATGCTCCCCCTAAGCTGTGGAGTCTTGGGAGCAAAAATTCTCCTTTGTGAACTCCAGGCATTAAAGTTGTGAGCGCAGCCATTTCGCTCCTGCATAAATTAGTTTGCCCTGGAGCCATCCTTCCTCATCTAAGACAAAATGTGTGAGCCAGAGGCTAAAAAACTGGAAGCTAGCTCACACTGACTCAGCTTAGAGGGAATGCTGGTAGCATGTACACACACAGAGAGAAGTTGTTTGTGTGGACAGAGGGCTGTGCCTGCTCTTTTGGGGAGTGCCTGAAGACTTCCTGGGACTTTCACAGCCAATACAGAGTTGGATCTGTAAGAGGGGAACTCCTGAGGGGCCACAGCAAGCTCTCTGTGTGTCCCCCCCTTCAAGGGCCTTTTGAGTCATAGCTGAGTCGTGGTACGGCTTTGCAGTGTGGCTCAGCTAGAATGGGAAAGGGGAGGGGTGGCTGAGTTGGTGCCTGGGCATTAACAGGACAGAGGGAAAGGAGTGGGGTGAAGGCAACATTTGGGGCAAGCAGTGCAGGGATTGCGGGATGCCTTCCCAAGGGCTCCTACGCCACTCCTTGCCACTTGCACAGGAGGGCACCTTTTCCTCATGAAAGCCCACCCCCATGTGTTTCAAACTACGTGTAATTGTTTTTCTGGCTGTTTATGAAGATTATACAGGAAATGGAAAGGAAGGAGGGTCAGTCACAGGGCAAAGAATAAAGATAAACCAATAAAAAATGGAATAAATCAATACATCACTGGAACTAATGCCTTTGTAGGTTTCTGTAATCATGCCAAATTGGATTGGTATATTGATAAGGGAAAGGGCTACGCTATGTCTGATGTTGGAATTCTGTGGCTGGGACTCCTAACATGGACTCCGGCCCTAAAAGTTGGGGGGGAGGGGGAGCAGTATGGATCCAGACTGAGAAGCCAGGCGAAGAAGGGATTACTTCTGGCCCCTGCAACATTCAGCATTCTCCAGAATTGTGAACACAGCCCTTTCTGCAGCTCCTTTAAGTGCTAATAAGGAAGACAGGCTGCTGTTTGCACTGCTGTTCTGCGATTCTATTCTATTGCAAAACAAAGCAGTGGCACCTTTAAGCCTAACAAACCTGTGTGCATGGACACAAAAGCTTATACCCTAAATAAAACTTTGTTGGTCTTCAAGATTCCCTGTGGACTCAAACTTTGTTCTGCTGCTTCAGACCAACACGGCAACCCCACCTGAATCTATTCTATGGTGTCTGGCAAAGGGAGCTCAAAAGCTCACACCTTGAAGCTCTTCTTAGTCTCTAAGGTCTAGAATCGAACTATTTGCACTTTGCTTGACTTTTCCCTACCAGACCTTAAAAGTGACCCTGGGATGGAAGGGCCATTTTTCTCTCAGGGGAGCAGCACAAGGAAGGGGAAGAGTGACCCCTCCCTCCGCTGCAGAGAGGAATCCCCCCTCCTCAACTGGGAGTTCTAATCAAAGAGCTCTGAGGTCCTGTGATGTCACGGTTACAAAACAGGTCACTTACACACAGGGCTCATTTCCTGAAGGAGCGCACAGGAGCAAAGCCCTGGCAGTAAGGAGCCCAGGGGGTGGGCACATGCAGAAAGCCCCGCCCCCTGCTCCCAGCAGCCCCCCTCACCTTTCCCGGCCCACTGGCCAACCCAGCGGAGTGCTGCCACAAGCTGGTCCTCGAGCTGCTCCGCCACTGCCTGGGCCATGGCACCCAGCCTGCCCAGGCTCTGCCTGTCCTCATACTGGCCCTGGCGTGGCACATCTGCAAGGCGGACCCCGACGACGCCCACAAGGCCTGTGAGGAACTCCTGCCCTGTGCCTCCTTCGCCTCCTCCTGTGCCTCTGCCCTGCCACTGCCCTGGCCCCTTCCTGCTCAAAGCCTGCTCAAAGCCATGCGCATCCTCCACGCCGCTCTCCTCAACCCACGAGCAGCCATGCACTTTCCTGCACTTGCCGGCCATCCAAAAGAGTCCAGTGGCACATTTACAACCAACGTTTATTCCGGTGCAAGCTCTCCTTCCCCTGTGAGGGCAGATCTGCACACACACACCCCCCCCCCCGATAGCTGTCAACCCAAAACAGCCCAGTGGAGCCTGAGCAGTGGGTGTTGCCTTCGGACACACTTCTGGTGATGTCAGGGGGTGTGGCCTATGCAACTAAGTTATGCTAATGAGCTCCTGCACCTCTTTTTTACGAAATGACCCCTGCTTATGCACAGGTTTTCCGGCTCAGCTTGGAAGTGAGACTGCCCCCCCCCCCTTTCCCCACAGCATTTTGGTGCTTCTGTCTACCCCCAGGGGTTTCCTTATCTTTTCTGCAGTCCTTCCCAAAACAGTTTTGCTGTGATGGTTTGCAAAAGATCACAGCAAAGCTGGGTTGGCGGACACAAGGGCAGGAAGGTCTGGGTTTCCCCATTCCCACTCATGCATTAGCCATTTTCACCTCCAGTGAGCCAGTTTGGTGTAGTGGTTAGGTGCACAGACTCTCATCTGGGAGAACCAGGTTTGATTCCCCACTCCTCCACTTGCACCTGCTGGATGACCATAGTTCTGTCAGAGCTGTTCTCTCAAGGACAGTTCTCTCAGAGCTCTCTCAGCCCCACCTATCTCACAGGGTGCCTGTTGTGGGGAGGGGAAGGGAAAGGAATTTGTAAGCCGCTCTGAGTCTGCGAGTGAAGGGTGGAGTATAAATCCAATATCCACCTCCTCCTCCTCCTCCCCCTCCTCCCCTGTTCCCACAGTGGCCATCTCCTCCACAGGGCTACCAGGTCAGGGGATTTTTGAGGTTTTTTTTAAAAAAATCTGTAACTATCTGTTATGTATTGCTATACATAAATGTAGGAGCTTGATTCCAGCTCCCATTGAAAGCCTGGTATCCAAAACTATGCCATCTGATTGGACACTCTGCGCAACTGTCCAATCAAGATACAAGATATATGCAGGAGGGGAACAAGGTGATTGGCCTTTATGTAAATACTCTGATTGGTCCTTATGGTACTAATGGGCGTGGTTTAGCAAGCCCAGACTGTTTAAAAAGGAGCCTGTTGCTCCCCAGTTTTGCTGTCGTCCTATCTTGTTCTTACCTCTGTAAATAAAGCTGTTTTCACTGTTCAACGAGCTGCTGCCTGAGTCTCATATCTAACACTATCATCTCTCCTTATAAATAATTATCCATGCACTCCCATTGGCTGTAAAATGCCCTCCCTCAGCCATTGGCCCATCAGCCCGCCACTCAAGAGTACTCGCGTGCCATTGACCGGGTGCTGGGTCTGCTCCTCTTCCCCACCCACTCCCCCTTCAGACAGATTTTGCATGTCAGATTTACTGGCAGACAGTGCTCTCTCCTGAGGAAGACAGTTCTCTTGACTCCTGTGGGGGACTGTCCCCTCAGTGGCTGTCAGTAGGCAGCCAAGCTTGGTTCTGTGAGTGAAAAACAAAGGACTTTCAGCATAACCTCCTTCCCCGCCCATAACCCCTCCCCAACGTCCACTTTCCTGTCAGAATAAATGGGAAAAGGCTCTTTCTCCTGCTTAGCTTCAGCATGGCTGGCTGGCTAACGGGGTGGGCCAGTGACCATCAGACCATTTTCTTCAACTCCCCGCTGTATGGCTGACTTTCCCCTAGGGCTGCCAATCTCCAGGTGGGACCTGGAGATCTCCCACTGTTACAATTGACCTCCAGATGACAGAGATCAGTTCCCCAGGAGAAAATGGTTGCTTTGGAGGGTAGACTCTATGGCATTATACCCTGCTGAGTCCTTCCACACACACCCCAAATGCTGCCCTCCACAGGATCCACCCCCCCAAATCTCCAGGTATTT
Organism: Gekko gecko; assembly: GCA_029375565.1. Taxonomy (NCBI): domain Eukaryota; kingdom Metazoa; phylum Chordata; class Lepidosauria; order Squamata; family Gekkonidae; genus Gekko; species Gekko gecko. Next base: position 34,639 of record JAPDNY010000355.1, on the reverse strand, counting down.
CCCTAATCAAAGTTGGTACCTGTACTTTCTCCTCTGTCAGTAAAAGGCCCTTTCCACACCTATGTTGGCCTTTGGGAGAAAACTCATTGGGCCCAGTCCTGATCAGGTTGCCAACTCCAGGTGGGCAATTCCTGGAGATTTGAGGGATGGAGCCTGGAGAGGGTGAGGTTTGAGGAGGGGTGGCACCTCAGACAGGTACGATGCCATAGACTCCACCCTCCAATCCAGCCATTCCCTGATGGGAACCATTGTTGCCAATCTCCTGGTGGGAGCTGGAGATCACTCAAAATGACAACTGCTCTCTAGGAGGGATGGGGGAGGAGATGGGAAACTAAAGGTAGGTTGATGGTTGGCTGGGAGGGAGATAGGGTTGTCAACTCCAGGTTGGGAAATTCCTGGAGATTTGAGGGGTCAAACCTGGAGAGGGTGAGTGTTGAGGAGGGGTGGGATCTCAGACAGGTACAATGCCATAGACTCCACCCTCCAAACCAGCCACTCCCTCCTGGGGAACCACTGTTACCAATCTTGGGGATGGGCTGGAGATCACTCAAAATTACTACTGCTCTTCAGGTAGCAAAGATCAGTTCCTCTGGAGAAAATGGTGGACTCTGTCATTATAACCTGCTGAGATTGCCACAGCAAATTGTCCCTGAGTTCCCAAAGCCGGGGCACTCTCCCAGAGCCTCTTTCTAGAGCCCGTTGTATTTATTTCCACAATGGGCCTTATTCCTAGTATTGATATAATGATATATCAATATGTTAATTACCAGCTTTAAAAAAAAATCAGAAAAACCCCCTCCCCCAGTTTTGTGGGAGGGAAAATGGCCTGTTTGAGAAGTCAGGCAGGAAAGATGAGGGGAGATTAGGGTTCCCGGTTCCTAGTTGGGAAATAGCTGGAGATTTTGGGGGTGGAGCCTGAGGAGAGCAGGGTTTGTGGGGGGACTTCAGTGGGATAGAATGCCCCAGGGTTCACCTTCCAAAGCGGCCATTTTCTCCAGGGTACGTGATCTCTGTCACTAGGAGACCACTTTTAATCCCAGGAGCCACTGCCTGGAGGTTGGGAAACCTAGGGGTGACCTGATATCTGGAAGCTTCATTCCCATCTCACTGCCTGGGAAAGGGTAATAGTAAGGCAGGTGCTTGGTATACGGGACTGTAGGAACAACTACATTTCTGAGGCACTCCAGAGGCCCGACAAGATGTATTCTGACAGGATCTGCCCCTGCAGTCCCCAAATGACCAACACTCCTTTTTGTATATTGCTCACGTGTCCTTTATTTGCAACTCTCAGGAATTACTGTACTATGCCACTATTAAGTAATCCCTTACCCCCTACTTTCTGGAAACTGTTTTCCTCTGACTAAGAGAATGATCCGAAAGTTACATTGGGTGTGGCTAAATCTGTATCAGTCCTTTTAACCCTTGTGTTAAGTATGAGACTCAACAACGAAGTAAGCTCAACAAGTGATTCAGCTTTATTCAACAGCAAACTCCAACTCAGGAACACACAACACAGACAGTGGAGCACAGCTCCTTTTTAAACTCTCCCGGTTGTCAAAGCCACACCCAGAAATAGTTAACGGACCAATGGCAGTGCAGAGTTAAGGTCCAATCACAACTGTTCCCGCTTTGCAACATTGTCACACAGTGATTGGCTATTTACACTGGTTTCGCAGAAACCGACCAATACGAATGCGACAGCTTAGAATCCACATTCCAGAATCAAGCTTAACATAGGAAAAGATAGGCTTGATTCACCTTTCAATACACAACACCTTGGTTCCAAAAAGGATATCTAGACATTTTTTGCTGCTCAAGATCATATACGAGCTTCTAGGGTTGAAAGGAAAGGGATTGCAGAGGGATCGTACTCTCGGTCTGTTAAAGACAACACCCCCCCCACCCCACCCATGTTCTGCTCCTACTGGTTTTTACTGTCTTTCAAAGGAATTATTTTTAGGTTGGCTTTTAACAATCTCCCCATCATGTTCAGTGTTGGCTTTACTGTTTCACGACTAATGTTTAATCAATTATTCATGTTCTGTTGTTGAACTACCTTTGATGGACTCTCATTCCAGTGTTTGTGACCATTCTATTGTGTCTCTCGGCAGCTGCCTCTGGAGCGTTTTTGTGCTGAGAATGTCTAAATAAAAACAGATTATGATAGCATCTGAAGTTGGTCCCTCATGGATATTTTGTTCCAGTTTTGTGTCTACCCTGGAGTAGTTTTTTCCCCTTTTCGAGGTCCCTCAATCATATATTTTCTGTGCCCCCCTCCCACTTTGCTGCGATCTTTCCCAAACTTGGTTTGATACGAACTTTGAGTAAGATCATAGTCACAGCGCTCTTGGATCCTGTCCAGACAGGAAGTGGCAGGGTTTTTTTGCCAGTCCCGCCCACATCAGCACCATTTTCCTGGCCTCAGTTCCCAATGGCTGCCTCCCCCAAGCCACAAGATGGCTTTTCCAAGCCTTTTAAAAAATGTGTAATTGACAAATTGGTGTGGCTTAATGTTATAGCAGTGGGTGTGTTGATGATGTGTGTAGATTCCCTTGGTCCCAGCTGGTGGTTGCAGCCTGGGTTAAACAAAAGCTCAGCTCTTTTTGCTGGCCACCCTGAAGCCTCGATTTAAAGGCGACCAGGATCTCAGGACGGAGGTAGACGTGGGAACTGGGACAGGGCTCCCCTTGACCCAAAGACCTTGGGCAGGCCCTCCACCAGTACACTTCAGTGTTCGGCAAGGGAGGAGCTGAGCAGTCGGTGAGGTGTTCAGAGCTTGTTCCCAGGGTGGCTTGCCCAGATGTTTTGGGAGGGGGCTGAGTTATCTGCATGATATTTGAGTTTTGTTATCAGTTGTGGCCCATTGCAGATCCTTTTTGCATTTAATGAAGTTGTAGCCTGTTTACTATCTAAAGCCCGCCTTGGCTCTGTTGATTCAGTGTCTGTCTGAAACAGTCTTCGGGGAGGGGGCAGCCACAGAGAGAGGAGCAAGAGAAGTCGAGGGGAAGCTGCTGCGTGGATGTCCCATTGCCACTGCCTGGGCTTCTGCATTCACAGGGCCAATGGAAGGAGGAACACAGGAAATCATTATCATGAGGAATGGTTGTGGCTTTGGTTGTGAGCCAAAGTTCCCTTTGACAGATGCTTGATACCAACAGAAAATTCTTTGCTGTAGTGAGCTAACTCCTCCCAGTCTCAGTTGAGACCAAGTCTGATAGTATCAAATCCACACATGAATCCCAGCTTGCCTTCTTGTCCAGAGCGGCTTACAATCCCCTTCCCTTCCTCTCCCCACAACAGGCACCCTGTGAGGTAGGAGGGGATGAGAGAGTTCTGACAGAAATTGCTCTTGAGAGAACCGTGACTGACCCAAGGCCACCCAGCTGGCTGTATGTGGAGGAGTGGGGAATCAAACCCAGTTCTCCAGATTAGAGTCTGCCGCTCTTAACCGCTACACCACACTGGCTCCTATGGCGGGAAGAAACCACAGGGCCATTTCATCTTTTAAAATATGTATTTATTCACTTGCATTTATGCATTGCCTTCCTCCCCAGTGCAGACCCAAAACAGCTCACATCATTCTCTCCTCCTCCATTTTATCGTCGCAACAACCCTGTGAGGTGAGTTAGGCTGAGAGGCTGGGACTGGCCCAAAATCACCCAGCCAGCTTCCACAGCAGAGTGGGGATTCGAACCTCAGTCATAGTCCCACACTCTAACCACTGCCCCGGTGTCAGAACATGATGCCTTTGATGTTTCTCACTGACTCCATTGTGTTATGTTCCCTACCCCGCTTTGCGCTTGCGTAGTTATGCAGACAGAAACGTGGGAGCTTCTTCCCTGCCGCTTTTCCTTATCACGGTGGCCTTGAATGTAGGCTTTGGACTATTCTTGTTCAGCTGAGAATTTTCCAGTCCTGGGAAGGCAAGGGGAGGGGGGGAGTAGTCTCCCGCTCATGAAGTATTTCTCCCGCCGGGAGTTCCCGCGCGAGTGCTCAAGTTTTATTCGCTAGGCGCTTCATTGCATCACACTATAAGTTAGCTTGCTCTGCTTTGCCCCCCATTCCTGACAATGACCTCCTACTGTGGGTTTTAGCAAGATAATCCTAATAAACCTTTCTTTGTGCAAGAATGACTGGAGACTGCCTCTCATATAGCAGAATTCTGTCTTATTTTCCATTAATTCCAGCAGACCATATTTTTGCCACTTGGGGCCCTGCTGTTTCAGGAGCTTGCCTCTCTCATTCTCCAGTCTGCACCAGTGCTCCCTCTAAGCTGAGTTAGTGTGAGCTAGCTCACAGTGTTTTAGCCTCCAGCTTGCACATTTTTGTCTTAGCTCGGGAAGGATGGCTCCAGGGCAAACTAATTTGTGCAGGAGCCAAATTGCTCGCTCACAACTTTAATGCCAGGAGCTCACAAAGGAGAATTTTTGCTCACAAGACTCCACAGCTTAGAGGGAGCATTCTGCACCCTCTTTTTATTCTTTGTTTCTTTCACTCTCTCTCTCCCCTCTCTCTCTCTCTCTGTCACACACACACACACACCCTGCGCCCGGTATCCATTTGAATTTCTTTTCCAGCCTTCTCCCACCAACCAACAATGCTTCTGAAGCACTGCGAAATGCAAGATGTTCATCCCCTGGCACTTGTATTTGAATAGCATGAAGCAAAACCACATCAGCCCCAGTCAATTTCACATTTCAGCACATTATTACAATTTAAAGTGCAGAGGTATAAAAATGATTGGCAATCCAGCTTTGCCAGAAACCTTGGGCCACTGCTTCCTGCTACAGTGTAATTTTTTTTAGCCAGGAAAAAATGCTGTATTTCCCTCCTCTTTTATCGCTGTGCTCTGAGCAGCTATTCCTTCACCTTTGACTTGCAGATTTTGTGACCTCGGAATAGCAAGTCCCTGTCACTCCTGATGGACACTTGGCTTGCTGCTGAAAAGAAGTAATTAACTGTTGTAAAGTGCTCAGGCGGTGGCGACTGGTCCCAGCCAAATATCTCTCTGAATTTCTCCAGTCTTGCAAAATCTCTTTCTCCACCCCACCCCCCACCCCGCTTTAGAGGAAGCAACTTTTCTGTTGGGGGGGGGGAGTCCATCTTTTTAACTGGAAAAAAATGATTTGTCAGATCCAGGGTGAAAAGTGCTGAGACTGACGAGTGATTTCAGCTCTCACATACTTTATTAGATCGAGAACAAGACAACCTAAGCCGGCTCGCAGGCCAGCTTTTATTCCCAAGTGAACCCACACCCCAAAACACACAACACCTGTGATTCGCTATTTACAGTAATTGAGGTATCCCGGGCTCCCCGATTGGAAGGAGGCGGGGAGCCTACATTCTATGGTCTTACGGAACGAAGCTCAGGCCCTTTGCCTGGCCGCATGGCAGACCGGTCCGAACCGGTCCGAGCACATGGTTGCCCTGAGTCCATGTTTTCCCGTGGATACACTACACAGGGATTACCAGGTTTTAAAAAAACTTGTATTGATTTATATCCTGCTTTTCCAAAAAGTGGCTCACTTAGGGTTCCCAGGCACTGCTCCCTCTAAGCTGTGGAGTCTTCTGAGCAAAAATTCTACTTTGTGAGCGACTGGCATTAAAGTTGTGAGTGAGCGATTTGGCTGCTGCATAAATCAGTTTGCTCTGGAGCCATCCTTCCTGAGCTAAGACAAAAATGTGTGAGCTGGAGGCTAAAAAACTGTGAGCTAGCTCACACTTAGAGGGAACAATGTTCCCAGGTCCCCTCGCTGCTTTGGCGAGGGATTTGGAGGCTGTTCTGGGGGGGGGGGGACATCGCGTGGCATCCCCAACACAATGATGTCACCCATAAGTGATGTCATCACATCGGGGACATTGCATGGGGGATGCTCTGGGCTTTTTTTTTGCAAACTCTTTGGTAAAATTGGGCTTAAACCATAGAGTTTGCCCAAAAACCAGAGTGTCCCCCCACGCGACAGCACTTCTGGGTGATGTCATTGCATTGGGGATGTCACATGGCAATGCCCCTATTTGTCTGCAGCAGGGAGAAGCCCCCCGAAACTGGGGGATCCCCCACTGGGACCTGTGGGCTGGCAACCCTGGGCTCCCTTCCACCCAGAAAGATTCAGGTGGGTCGCCTGGTTGCGCTGAATCAGCAGAACAAAGTTGGAGTCCAGCGGCACCTTTAAGACCAACAAAGCTTTATTCTGGGTATGAGCTTTTGCGTGCCACATGTGCATGGAAGCTTATAGGCAGGATAAAACTTGGTTGGCCTTATAGGTGCCACTGGACCAGGGCTCCCTCTAAGCTGAGTTAGTGTGAGCTAGCTCACAGTTTTTTAGCCTTCAGCTCACACGTTTTTGTCTTTGCTCAGGAAGGAGGGCTCCAGAGCAAACTAACTGATGCAGTAGCCAAATCGCTCACTCACAGCTTTAATGCAAGTAGCTCACAAAGTAGAATTTTTGCTCACAAGACTTAGAGGGAACATTGCACTGGACTCCAACTTTCTTCAGTCCAGAAAGACAAGCTTACTTAAAAAATAATGACATTTGGAAATGACATCATCACGTTGGCAACATCACACAGGATGCTCTGTGTTTTAGGCCAAATTTACCATAGAGTTTTGACCTCAAACCAGAGTATCCCGTGCAATGTCCCCAGTGTGATGATGCCACTTCTGAGTGACGTTATCCGGCTGGGGATGTCGTGTTGGAATGTGGCTGTTTGGAGAAGGGTTTTGCCTACCTGCCAGTTGGCCAGTGACAGGCTGAAGCCCTGAAAATCCGAGAAACCCCTACCAGGACCAGGGGGCTTGCAACCCTAAATTAAGCCCAGAGTTTTCAGGGGTGTGGGGGCCTGATGTTTCCAGAATCACTGGGAGCTCTGAGCGTGAAATTCAGATGAAGCCTTATATAGAATCAGACCCTTGGTCCATCAAAGTCAGTATCTTCTACTCAGACAGGCAGTGATTCTCCAGGGTCTCAGGTTTTTCAACTGCAGATGGCAGAGACTGAACCTGGGACCTTCTGCATGCCACACAGATGGTCTGCCACTGAGCCACTGCCTCTTCCCAAACTCCCAAAACATGTCGCTTGATCAGACCTGTGAACACTGTAATGTGTAGCTGGGCCCCCACTGTGCTGTGCCATATGTACATAGGCTTTGGATGTGCTACTGTTATATTTTCAGCCCTTTTGGCTGCAAAACCTGAAAGTGTCTCTCAAAACAAAATCCTGAAACTGTTTAAGCTTTTATTCCATGTCTCTGGGCCAAGCAGAATCGCTGTTCCACCTGCAGAAGGGATTAGACGCTTCTAAACATCCTTAGACAAGAAAAGCTCTCCTGTTTGGCCTTTTGTAAACTAGAAGACTAGAAGGTCCCAACTCATCTGCCTTTCCTCTGTCACAGGGCAGGCAGAGCCAAGCATGTTCTTGTGAGTAGCAAGTGTCCAATTATAAGAAGCCAAATCAAGAGTCCAGTTTCGGAGTCAAGAAAGATATAACAGAGGGGTTGTCCAAGAGGCATAGTCAGGCAATCCAAAGGTTCCTCGTGAGCAGGGATCACAGAGACAAGGTCAGGAGCCAGTCCAGAGTCACACAAGCAAGGCAGGGTCTGATGCAGTGTTCACAGAATCAGCAGTAGAATTATTTGTTGCTTCCACACCTAAGAACCTCCCTTGGCTGGTTTTTATAGGTATGTGCTTAAGGGTCAACCTTGCAGTCAGCTGCTCAAGAGTAATCCTGCAACTACTCAAGCAACTGGCATCGGGGCAGGAGGTGAGCACTTTGTTGTCACTCCTGTAGTTCTGCTCATGGCCTCTGTCTGCGGTGTTCACAGGGTGTGGGAGAAATTGGAGGGCTGGGAACAATTAACTAAGTTTCACCTGTTGGCTCAGGGCTGGAGACTGGCTCTGCACCAGCTGTTGGCTGAGAATCCTGGCAAGCCTGCAGTTTGCCTTCCTGCTTGATGGCTTCTGCTGACTCCGAGCTGGCTACACAAGACTCCTCTTCTCCCAAGGGGTCCTCTTTTCCTGAGGGGTCTTCACTGAGCCCTGGCTGACCCGTGACGTCCTCATAGAGAAGGTGCTCTGGCCCTCTAATCATCATGGCTGCCCTGCTCTGTACTTTTTCCAGCTCTGCAATGTCCTTTTTGAGATAACGTGAGTAGAACTGCACACAGTATTCCAAATGAGGATGCACCATTCTTCTATACAGGGGCATTTTATTTCCAGTCCCTTTCCTGATAATCCCCAACACAGAGTTTGCGTTTTTCACCACTGCAGCACACTGGGTTGACATCTTCACTGACCTATCTTACTGAGAACTTTTCACCTCACAGTCTCAGTGAGTTCAGATCCCATTAGCCTATATTTGAAGGTGGGATTTTTTTGTTCCATTGTGTACCACCTTACAGGGACCAACATTGAACTTCATTCGCCACGTTGCTGCCCACTCACCCAGTTTGTGGAGATCCTCCTAGAACTCTTCACAGTCATCCTTGGTTTTCACCATCCTGAATAATTTTGTGTCATCTGCAAACCTGGTCACTCCACTGTTCACTCCTAGTTTGGGATCACTGATGGACAAAGTAAATAGTACTGGTCCCGGTGCCAATCCTTATGTGGGCCCCACTGCCTGGTCACTCCACTGTTCACTCCTAGTTTGGGATCACTGATGGACAAAGTAAATAGTACTGGTCCCGGTGCCAATCCTTATGTGGGCCCCACTCCATTGTGAAAACTGTCCGTTTATTCCTACTCTTTGTTTCCTGTCAGTTAATCAAATTTTAATCCATAAGAGAATCCATCCTCTTATGCCATGATTGCTACGTTTACTCAAGAGTCTTTGGAGAGGTACCATGTCAAAAGCCTTTTGAAAGTCCAACTATATGAAGTCTGCCAGGTCACTGCTGTATACATGCTTGTTCACTTTCCAAAAGAACGCCAAAAAATTGGTGAGACAGGATTTCCCTTTGCAGAAGCCATACTGATTTTCCTTCAGCAGGCCTAATAATTCTATCTTTGATTACAATTTCTACTAATTTGCTTGGAACAGACATTAGACTGACTGGCCTGTAATTTCCTGGTCCCCTCTGGACCCCTTTTTAAAAATCAGTGTAACATTTGCTACTTTCCAGTCTTCTGGAGGCTGAATTTTGTGATGAGTTACATAAATGGTCTAGTTAGGGTTGCCAGGTCTGGGTTGGAAAATACCTGGAGACTTTGGGGGTGGATCCAGGAGAGGGTGGGGCTTGGGGAGGAGAGGTGCCTCAGCATGGTACAATGCCACAGAATTTGCCCTTCAAAGCAGCGATTTTCTCCAGGGGAACTGATTTCTGTCAGCTGGAGATGAGTTGCAAAAGCAGGAGTTCTCCAGGCCCCACCTTGGGGCTGGCAACCCTAGGTCAAGTAGATCAACAATTTCACATTTAAGTTCCCCAAGAACTCTCGGGTGTATTCCATCAGGACCTGGAGCCTTGTTGGTTATTAATTTCCACCACAGGTCTAGAACTTCATCTGTTGTCACTTCAATTTGACTCAGTTCTTCAGACTCCTGTCAGAAAAATGCCTTTGATGTTTCTCACTGAATCCATTGTTGTATGTTCCCTACCCCGCTTTGCGCTTGCGTAGCTATGCAGGCAGAAACGTGGGAGCTTCTTCCCTGCCGCTTTTCCTTATCACGGTGGCCTTGAATGTAGGCTTTGGACTATTCTTGTTTTGCTGAGAATTTTCCAGTCCTGGGAAGGCAAGGGGAGGGGGGGAGTAGTCTCCCGCTCATGAAGTATTTCTCCCGCCGGGAGTTCCCGCGCGAGTGCTCAAGTTTTATTTGCTAGGCGCTTCATTGCATCACACTATAAGTTAGCTTGCTTTGCTTCGCCCCCCATTCCTGACAATGACCTCCTACTGTGGGTTTTAGCAAGATAATCCAATAAACCTTTCTTGGTGTAAGAATGACTGGATCTACTTGATTTCAAACCTGACAGAAATTGTCAGGAATCAACATCATTCCCCCCACCGTCAGTTTCCGCCGTCTACCACGATGAGCGGAGCTGGGAGGGGAGCCACGGGCGCAGTCCCTGTGACTACTACTTCGGGAGCCTCGGGCGCAGCTCCAGCGACTACGACTTCGGGAGCCACGGGCGCAGTTCCAGTGACTACTACTTTAGGAGCCACGGTCCCAGTCACTACCGTGGCAGCTCCAGTGGTCACTGTCCCGACCACCACTGTTGTTCCGGTGACTACAACTACAGTTTTGGCAGCACCAACACCACAATCAGCAGCCGGGTTGGTTACCCCGCCATCGATCGGCACAATGGGTGCTCCGTACACTCTCCCACTCTACAGCCCGGCCGGGCCAATACAGAGTCAAGGAGGAGCGGTTCCACGAACCTATGTGCCGGGAGCCCCAACACCATGGGATAAAGGGGTGACCTATCGCAGATCCCGCGATTGGACTAAGAACTTGTTGGATACTACCCAGACAACCTGGACTATGCCGGGAAGCCAGAGCCGGGACAGCCTTTTGGATCCCAGAGGTAGTTTCGGACTTCCCCAAGGGAGGTTGTCTCGAGGATCTCCCAGAACTGGGTCCGGTTCAGATACCGATACCCGCATGGACTCTATTCAAGAGGATACCCGACGGCTGGTAAGGGACATGAGCAAACTAATGCAATCCCTACCACAGATGATGGACCAAGCAATTCGAGCTCACCCGCTGACGCAACCTAGACCGGGACCAGTCCCGGCACCACCGTTGCTACCGGGACGGCCGCCTCCTGCTCCCCCGGGCACGGGGCCGGGCCAACCAGCACCACCGGGTCCAGGGCCGGGCCAACCAGTTCCCCCGGGGCCAGGGCCGGGCCAGCCAGCACCAGTCCCACCTCCACTGGTCGTCCCAGCACCAGGACCTGGGCCAGGGCAACCAGGACCTATCCAGCCGCCAGCTTTACCTCCGCCTCAACTCCCTGCTCCAGCACCCCCCATGCAGCCAGTTCCAGTACCGGTCATGGCGCCGGCTCCCCCAGTAATCCGCCCCAAGGACATGCTTGAGATCACATTTGATGGAGATCCAGAGACTGTGTCATTTTTTATACTGCAAGTGGGGAAATTTGTGCAAAGATGGGGCTATGTATTCCCAGACGAAGAGCAACAGGTGGAGTTTATCGCATCCAGGTTCCGGGGGAGTGCTACTAGTTGGTATGTAGCCCTTCATGATCTGGAGGCAGCGGAGTTGGGGAATGTAGATGACTTCATGTGGGCCTTGAGAAACCGTTTCGAGGACCCGGGGCGGCCCAAAAGCTGAAGCCTTCCTTCGCACGTTCAGACAAGGCAAACTCTCAGTGCGGGAGTATTCAAGGGAGTTTCAAAGGCACGCCGTGAAAATTCGCGACTGGACCGATGCAGTTTTGGCCCAACAATATCGAATGGGATTAGCCGTAGACGTCCGCAATAATGTCCTCAGCTCTCAGCAACCTCGCACCCTCCAGGGTTGGATGGAGGAAGCCGAAAAGGCGGAAAGTCGCTTACGTATGATGAAACTGGATCTATCTTTGGGTAACAACCGTCCAAGTCTTGCGGCAGGCCAAGCCAGACCCAAATCAACGTCCACCCCAAGTGGAATGAGAGATCAGCGTATGCGACAGGGCCTCTGCCTGCGGTGTGGGGAGAAGGGGCACTTCGCCGCATCCTGCCCGAAAGGGGATCCCAATAGAGCTCTACCACCAGAGGAGCCCAGAAGGTGGACAACCCCTACCCCAAGAAAAGGTACAGCGAAACCACGCAATACACGGGCTCTTTTTGCTAGCCCCGACCAAGCGGATACCATGATGCTGGAGGAGGAGAGTGAGATGCAGGGAAACGAAATGGTCCTGTTTGTGAATGGCGCTACACAGCAGGACCCAGCACCTGAGGCGCCTAAACTGGTGAGCAATTATCCCTCTCTCTTCTTTGTGACTGTTCTGGTGATGAACCCAGCAATGATGACCCATATTCGGGTTCGAGCCCTCATTGACTCAGGGTGCGGGAGGGACCTGATAAACCCATCTATGGTTATGGGGTTGGAGGCAGCCGTGGTCCACTTGAAAGACCCAATAACTTTCACACAAATGGATGGGTCTCCAATGAAGGAACCATGCCGATTTGAGACTGTTCCTTTAAGACTAGGCATTGGTGACCACTGGGAGCTACGCTCGTTCGTAATAGCCCCGCAAGCCCAGTTTCCCTTAGTGTTGGGTAGCCCTTGGTTACATGGACATAATCCTTACATTCTATGGGAGGAAGGGAATGTACAATTTATCTCCCCGAAATGTACAGAACACCACTGGGACCCAGGGTGGGGTAATCCCCCATGCAATGAACCTCCACGAGCTTGTTTAGCCACGGAGGACCTTAACCGCATCCCTAAGGATTACCGGTATGTAACCAGGGTTTTTGAGGAGGAGGAAGCTGATGAACTACCCCCTCACCGTAACTCCGACTGTGCGATTGAAATTCTTCCGGGCCAGAAATTACCAAAAGGGAAAATTTACGCCATGAGTCCAAGTGAAAAGGAAGAACTACGCCGCTTTATTGATAAGAATCTGGCCCGTGGATTTATTAGACCAGCATCATCCCCGTTTGCAGCACCTGTATTGTTTTGTAAAAAGAAAGATGGGGGGCTCAGACTCTGCACGGATTACCGGGGACTGAACGCAGTGTCTGCGACTAATGCCTACCCAATGCCCCTCATCAAAGACTTACTGGCAGAGGTGGCTAAGGGGAAAGTGTTTTCTAAACTGGATTTACGAGATGCCTATTTTCGGGTTCGTATCAGAGAGGGGGATGAATACAAGACTGCATTTAATACCCCGCTGGGGCAATTTGAATATCAGGTTATGCCCTTCGGTTTACAGGGGGCACCAGGGGTCTTCATGAACTTAATCAATGAAGTGTTACACCCCTATTTATTCAAGGGGGTGGTTGTTTATTTGGATGACATCTTGGTCTATACCCCGGATCAAGAATCCCACACTACCCTTATGCGAAAAGTATTGGAAAAGCTATTAGAACACAAACTGTTTGTCAAACTGTCAAAATGTGAATTTCACCAGGAGTGCATTGACTTTTTGGGGTACCGCATATCCTCCGCGGGGTTGGAAATGGACCCAAAAAAGGTCCAGGATGTATTGATGTGGGAGCCCCCCAAAACCAGGCGACAGCTCCAAAGTTTCCTCGGTTTCGCCAATTTTTACCGTCAATTCCTGCCACACTTTGCCCAAGTAGCCCTTCCCCTCACAGAACTACTAAAGACCAAGGGGAGGGGATCTAAGGCTTCGGTGCCAGGGGCCCCTTTGAACTGGACCCCTCAGTGTCAGGAAGCGTTTGAACAACTAAAACAGTTATTCACGTCTGAACCCATACTAGCACACCCCGATGAGACAAAAAAGTTTGTGGTCCAAGTGGACGCGTCGGATACCGCTATGGGTGGGGTGATTTTGCAAGAAAATGTTCAGGGGCAACTACAACCCCTTGCTTATGTATCAAAAAATTCAATGATACAGAGAGATTTTGGCCCATTTGGGATAAAGAAGCTGCGTCTATACGTTTAGCATTGATCACCTGGAGACACTGGTTAGAGGGGTCCCAAGTACCTTTTGAAATCTGGACTGATCACAAAAATCTTGAGGTACTGCGAAAACCCCGGAATCTAAATGCAAAACAATTCCGGTGGGCTGAGTTTTTTTCCAAATTTCAATTCACCCTTCACCATTTCCCAGGTAAAGCCAATCATCTGGCAGACGCTCTCTCTCGCCTTCCCCAACACCTCTGTAAGAGGACCGAAATACGAGAGTCTATGTTCACCCCTGAACAATTGGTTGGTGCAGTTGTAACCCGTAAAACCAAACAAGCACAATTGAGTCCCATCCAGGCATTAACCTGGGAAAAACAATTTGTCACTGACATCACCACACAAGAAACAAGTGAGTTACAAGCCAGGGAGGATGTGAAATGTGGTCCGAACGGCTGCTGGTACAGAGGAAATAAAATTTTTGTCCCTGAAGCTACCCGATCCCAAATGTTGCAGACAGTCCATGACTCAAAATCTGCGGGGCACTTCGGATATGTAAAATCCTTACGACTACTGCAACGTGGCTTCTGGTGGCCCCGAATGAAACAGGATTTATCCCTCTATATACAATCCTGTCCGACGTGCAACCGTTGCAAAGCCAGACCGGGAAAACCTCCAGGTCTTTTACAGCCTCTACCCACCCCAAGCCGACCCTGGGAAGTAATCTCTATGGACTTTATCACAGATCTTCCCCCTCTAGACATATGACGGTCATTTGGGTGGTAGTGGATTTATTCTCTAAGCAAGCTCACTTTATCCCATTCCCCAGTCTGCCAACAGCTAAAGTCTTGGCCAAAGCCTTCCTCCAACACATTGCCAGGCTACATACTTTACCACTCAAGATAATCTCCGACAGGGGGGTTCAATTTGTTTCCAAGTTGTGGGCAGAGTTAATGACTCTAATGGGTATTGAACGTGCTCTCAGTACTGCCTATCACCCTGAAACAGACGGGCAAACAGAGAGAGTAAACCAGACTTTAGAACAATACCTGAGATGTTTTTCTAACTATCAACAAGACAATTGGGTAGATTTATTGCCACTGGCGGAGTTTGCGTACAACAACTCATGGCACGCTTCAACAAAGATGTCACCCTTCAAAGCTGCCATGGGTTATGACAGCCCCCCTCTTCCCTTCTTGAAGCCCGGTGGAACTGTGGGGAAAGCCTCAGCATGGTGTAAAACTTTCCGGGACTCTTGGCCCCTAATTATTGAGACGTTGAATGAGGCCAAGGCACAGTACAAAAAACAGGCAGACAAAAAGAGGGCAGGTGGCTGGAAACTGCAACCGGGAGACTCGGTCTATCTGTCAACCAAGAACCTAAGACTAGCGCAACAATCCCGGAAACTTGCTTGGAAATATATTGGTCCTTTCAAAGTGTTGAGATGTGTAAATCAAGTAACTGTACAACTAGATTTGCCTAAATCTCTTAAAGCAATACATCCAATTTTCCATTACAGCCTCCTCAAACCTGCGTTACCCCCGACTAAATGGCAAGCTGAGCTTCCGGCACCTCCCCCCCCTTTGATGGTTGACGATGAGGAGCACTACGAAATTGCTGACATTTTGGACTCTAAGATTCTCCGTGGACAACTCCTGTACCTTATTCAATGGGTACACTTTGGGCCCCAACACAGGGAGTGGGTGAAAGTATCTGATATCAATGCACCTGATCACCTGAAAGAATTTCACACTAGATACCCTAATAAACCTGGGGGGCCCTCATTCTCTCCTTCCTGAGTGGTGGGTGGGTGGTATTTTGGGAAGGGCAGAATGTCAGAAAATGCCTTTGATGTTTCTCACTGAATCCATTGTTGTATGTTCCCTACCCCGCTTTGCGCTTGCGTAGCTATGCAGGCAGAAACGTGGGAGCTTCTTCCCTGCCGCTTTTCCTTATCACGGTGGCCTTGAATGTAGGCTTTGGACTATTCTTGTTTTGCTGAGAATTTTCCAGTCCTGGGAAGGCAAGGGGAGGGGGGAGTAGTCTCCCGCTCATGAAGTATTTCTCCCGCCGGGAGTTCCTGCGCGAGTGCTCAAGTTTTATTTGCTAGGCGCTTCATTGCATCACACTATAAGTTAGCTTGCTTTGCTTCGCCCCCATTCCTGACAATGACCTCCTACTGTGGGTTTTAGCAAGATAATCCAATAAACCTTTCTTGGTGTAAGAATGACTGGATCTACTTGATTTCAAACCTGACAACTCCTTTCCTGAAAATAGTGGCTATGGCATGGTTACATGCCCCACACATTCTGCAGTGAACACAGAAGCAAAAAACATCATAGAGCTTCTCTGCCATCTTCCCATCTGCCTTTAGCAATTCCTTTATTCCTTGGTCATCTGAAGGCCCAACTGCTTCTCTGGCTGGTTTCCTGCTCCAGATATATTTAAAGAAGTTTTTATTGTTTGTCTTGACGCTTTTAGCAGTCTGCTCATCAAACTCTCTTTTTTCATGCCTAATTATTGAGTTACATTTCTTTTACCAGAGCCTATGGTCCCTTCTGTTTAATTCACTGGGGCAAAACTTCCACTTTTAAAAAGAAACTTCTTTACTTTTTAAAACTTCCTTGACTTGTGTTGTTAAACATGCAAGCATTCTTTTAGAATTGGTAGTGCCTTTCCTAACCTGGGGAATGCATTCTATCTGGGCTTCAGTTAGCATGGTTTTAAATGGCTTCCAAGTATCCTCTAGGGCAGGGGTGTCAAACATAAGGCCCGGGGGCCGGAACTGGTCTGTCCAGGGCTCTTATGTGGCCTGCGAGCAACTGGTGCAAGGGAAGGAACAGGAGACTGCTGGGAGGAGTGAGCAGAGCCACCCTGATTGTGGCTTCATCAGGGTGGAACAACCTAATTTGCAGCAGTCAAGCAACATGGGAGCGTCTGCCCAGTGCTGCATCACTTGCTATCCAGTCCATGTGGGTTTCCTTTACACCCCCTCCCAGCCCACGAGGCCTTGCAGTGAGGATACACCAACTTGGAACTTACCAGCTTCTGTCCTTTATACAGTTTCTGTCTCCAGTACCTGGCATTATGTTTTGTGGCACACGTGACCTGGCTCGACAAAGTGACTTTTATGTCAGATCTGGCCCTCGTAACAAATGAGCTCGACACCTCTGCTCTAGGGATTTGACTTTTTTGTGTTTCCCTTCCAGCTTCATTTCACCTATTCCTCTCATTTTTGTGAAGTTTCGTCTTCTGAAATCAAAGGTTACAACTTTGGACTTTAGGGGTAATTTTCCATTGACATGAATGCAACAGCATCTACACCTCTCATTGGGTCTTGAGCCCTGCTTAGAACCAAGTTTAAGATTACTGCCCCTCTTGTTGGCTGTCTGACCAGCTGTTCCAGTGTCTGACCAGTTGTTCCTCTTCCCCACCCACTCCCCCTTGCAGTCATTTGTGATGTGTAGGAATCTCATTTCTACAGCATGACTTGAGCACATGTTTACCCAGTTCCTCCAAGGAGCTAAGGGTGATGTATGCTCTTCTCCATTCCTCCATTTCATCTTCACAAGACGTACATTTCTAGGTGGTTTGGGGTGGTCAGAGATGGGAAGCACAAAACACTGACCTCCGTGAACATTGGCCACTGTCCCAGCTGAGCAGCCTATATGCTTCTCTGTGTCAAAGTATCACTTGAAGAGAATTGAAACCTGTGGCATAAATTTGGCTGCAACCCTAAGAACAGTTTTTACAGGGAATAAGCCCACTGAATAAAATAGAATTTACTCCTATATCAGCAGCAAAGTACGTCTTTATATAATTATTTCGTAGGTGAAGAAATTAAGGACTGGGGAAGCTGTAGGTGTGGAGTTGATGAGCGGATGGATCAAAGTTGGTGGAGAGATTCAGCAGTGGGGACTTTTCCATTGATTCTCTGATCTGGTGTCCATAATATCCAGTTCTGGGTCACTGCAGTACATTTTTGGAGCCAGAATTAGACTGCAGAGAAATGTTGTGTGTTTGTGCATGTCAGTCATGAGAAACCATAAATTATAGAAAAAGATGGCAGTTGGCTGCGAAATCTTTCTGGAGGACACAATTGGCCTGGGTTGGGTGTTTCTGAAAGTAAAGGGGGAATTAATTTTGGGATGTGGATGGTTAGAAATGAAGATACTTTGAGATGATGATTGGTGCTTTAGGGATCTGATTGAACAGTCTTCAAAGGGTGAGCTGGTCTACACAGCTTTTGTTATGAAACAAAGTCTATCTAATCTCTCCTTATAAATAATTATCTTTTGGTTTCGCAAGATTCCATGCGCTCCCATTGGCTGTAAAATGCCCTCCCTCAGCCATTGGCCCATCATCTGCCATTCAAGAGTACTCGTGTGCCATTGGCCGGGTGCTGGGTCTGCTCCTCTTCCCCACCCACTCCCCCTGGCAGACAGCTCTCTCTCCTGAGGAAGACAGTTCTCTTGATTCCTGTGAGGGGATTGTCCCCTCAGTGGCTGTTGGTAGGCAGCCAAGCTTGGTTCTGTGAGTAAAAAAACCAAAGGACTTTCAGCATAACCCCCTCCCCCACCCATAACCCCCTCCCCAGTGGCCACTTTCCTGTCAGAATAAATGGAAAAAGGCTCTTTCTCCTGCTTAGCTTCAGCATGGCTGGCTGGCTAACAAGGTGGGCCAGCGACCATCAGACCATTTTCTTCAACTTCCCAATGTGCGGCTTACTTTCCCCTAGAGCTGCCAATCTCCAGGTGGGACCTGGAGATCTCCCACTGTTACAATTGACCTCCAGATGACAGAGATCAGTTCCCCAGGAGAAAATGGTTGCTTTGGAGGGTAGACACTATGGCATTATACCCTGCTGAGTCCTTCCACACACACCCCAAATGCTGCCCTCCACAGGATCCACCCCCCAAATCTCCAGGTATTTCCCTAATCAAAGTTGGCACCTGTACTTTCTCCTCTGTCAGTAAAAGGCCCTTTCCACACCTATGTTGGCCTTTGGGAGAAAACTCAATGGGCCCAGTCCTGATCAAGTTGCCAACTCCAGGTGGGCAATTCCTGGAGATCTGAGGGATGGAGCCCGGAGAGGGTGAAGTTTGAGGAGGGGTGGCACCTCAGACAGGTACGATGCCATAGACTCCACCCTCCAATCCAGCCACTCCCTGATGGGGAACCATTGTTGCCAATCTCCAGGTGGGGGCTGGAGATCACTCAAAATTACAACTGCTCTCTAGGAGGGATGGGGGAGGAGATGGAAAACTAAAGGTAGGTTGATGGTTGGCTGGGAGGGAGATAGGGTTGTCAACTCCAGGTTGGGAAATTCCTGGAGATTTGAGGGGTCAGACCTGGAGAGGGTGAGTGTTGAGGAGGGTGGGACCTCAGACAGGTACAATGCCATAGACTCCACCCTCCAAACCAGCCACTCCCTCCTGGGGAACCACTGTTACCAATCTTGGGGGTGGGCTGGAGATCACTCAAAATTACTACTGCTCTTCAGGTAGCAAAGATCAGTTCCTCTGGAGAAAATGGTGGACTCTGTCATTATACCCTGCTGAGATTGCCACAGCAAATTGTCACTGAGTGCCCAAAGCCGGGGCACTCTCCCAGAGCCTCTTTCTAGAGCCCGTTGTATTTATTTCCACAACGGGCCTTATTCCTAGTTCATATATAAGGCACTGAATGTCAAAATTGACAGTGATTAAGGATTAACAGATGCCCAAGAAAGAATTTTTATTATACAAGTTTTGATGCAATGCATTTTTTAATTGTATACCACAGTTGTGGCTGGCCAACAAAAATGCATTATTGATGATGATGATTCAACCAGAACACAGGGCCAGCAAGGAACCGTTCTGGATATCTGTGTGTAACCTTTGTAGAACCTTCATAGAAACTGGGCAACAAAATCCTCTGATATGCCCTTGTTCCATGTACAAAACCTTAGATAAACAGAACATCCTGCTAACAACTATCTAAGGGCCAAGCAACATGTAATGTTGAAAATTCATGATCAGATGCCCTGACATGTATTTTAGCTGCAATAAAAGCAGCTGCGGTGGGGGGTTCCTGATAGGGGACATGCTGCTGGGAAGGGGGAGAGTAAACTCTTTTCCCCATTAGAGATGCCAACTCCAGCTTGGAGATTTAGGGCAGTGCCTGGCACAGGGAGGGAACTGAGTGGGTTGTGAAGTCATTCAAGGACTTTGGTTTCTCCTAGATTTTATAATGTACCATAGAGTCCTCCACTCTGAAGCTGCCATTTCCTCCAGGGAAATTGATCTCTGTACTCCAGGGATCAGCTGTAATGCCACAAGAACTCTAGTCCCCACCTGTAAGTTAGTAATTGGTACTCCCCAGGCCCTCCACAAACTCCAGGCTTATTTAAGTCCCAGAAGGGAATGAAGAGAGCCATAACAGTGATACCTGTCTTTGTTTTCTTATCAGGAAGCCTCATGACCAATGTTACCTCTAAGCTGTGGAATCCTGTGAGCAAAAATTCTACTTTGTGAGCTACTGGCATTGAAGTTGTGAGCAGGCAATTTGGCTACTGCATAGGTTAGCTTGTTCTGGAGCCATCCTTCCTGAGCTAAGACAAAAATCTGTGAGCCAGAGGCTAAAAAACTGTGAGCTAGCTCACACTAACTCAGCTTAGAGGGAACACTGCTCATGACTTGGTACATAATTTATTTATTTCCTTCATCTATAACCTGCCTTTTTCCCCAGTGGGACCCAAAGCAGCTTACATAATTTTCCTTGCCACCATTTTATCCTCACAACAACTCTGTGAGGTAGGTTAGGCTGAGAGAGAGTGACTAACCCCAGGTCCCCCGGCAGGCTTCCATGGCATGAGTGGGGATTTGAACCTGGTTCTACCAGATCCTAGCTTAGTACTCTAACTGCTGTGCTATGCTAGTTCATGGGTCTGTCTAGGAACTCCATTCTCAGAACTTAATTCTCAGACTCAGAAGGTCTCTCTGTGTTCCACTGGGGAAACTTACACAGAGTGAAGGGCTGCAAATCAGCTTCTCCAACAATGCATTAGGATTTTAATCATTCATTAATTATTGCACATCCCATCTTGTTGATGGAGAGCCAGTTTGGTGCAGTGGTTAGAAGCGTGGACTCTAATCTGGGAGAACCGGGTTTGACTCCCCTCTCCTCCACATGCAGCTGTCGATGTGACCTTGGGTCAGTCATAAGTTCTTTCAGAGCTGTTCAATAAAGGGCAGTTCTCAGGAGAGCTTTCTCAGCCCCACCTACCTCACAGGTTGTCTGTTGTGGGGAGGGGAAGGGAAAGGAGATTGTATACCACTCTGAGACTCCTTCGGTAGTGAAGGGCGGGGGTATAAATCCAATCTCCTCCTCCTCCTTCTCATGGTCCTGACTCATTCTTAATAATCCAACTGGTCTGGTCACCACACCTCAAAAAGGATATTGTAGCATTGGAAAAAGTGCAGAGAAGGGCAACTAGAACGATAAAAGGGTTGGAACACTTTCCCTTTGAAGAAAGGTTAAAACGCTTGGGGCTCTTTAACTTGGAGAAACGATGGCTGAGGTTTGACATGATCGAGGTTTATAAGATTATGCATGGGATAAGCAGGTTGAGAAAGAAGTACTTTTCTCCCTTTCTCACAATACAAGAACTCATGGGCACTCCATGAAATTGCTGAGCAGTTGGGTTAGAACAGATAAAAGGAAGTACTTCTTCACCCAAAGAGTGATTAACATATGGAATTCACTGCCACAGGAGGTGGCGGCAGCTACAAGCATGGACAGTTTCAAGAGGGAATTAGATAAACATATGGAGCAGAAGTCCATCAGTGTCTATTAGCCACATGGTATAGATAGGGACTCAGTCTGGGGCAGGTGATGCACTCTATTCTTGGTGCTGGGGGGGGCAGCAGTGGGAGGGCTTCTAGTGTCCTGGCCCCAGTGCTGGACCTCCTGATGGCCCCTGGTATTTTTGGCTGCTGTGTGACAGAGTATCGGACTAGATGGGCCATTGGCCTGATTCAACATTGGTTTCTCTTATGTTCTCTTATGTTCTTCACTGGAGTCCCTGTGAGGAAGACGGACTACAAACAACAGAGATAAATCAGCACACACACCCCGCACCTCCGTGCCTCCAGTCCAAGTGGGGCCTGCCTGGACATTTAAATTCTGAGCACAAAACTTTCAAAAATATTTGAGTAAAATTCTAAAAGAATTTGGAGTGGAATACAAGCTAAAATGAGAGAATGGGGGAGGAAGAAAGATTCAATTAGCACAAGAAATGCAATGGTTAAAAAGTTTTTAGTTCCTAGGCTGACTTACCTTTTCTATGTATTACCCTGGCATATACCAGTAAATATATTGAAGAAGTGGCAAGGAGCTATAGACAGTTTTGTTTTTGCAGCTAAGAAACCAAGGACGGCTGGAAGTTATAGATATTATGGAATAAAAGATGGGAGATGGGGGATTCCCAATATTAGTATTTATTATGATGCATATCAATTAAGGCATTTAATGATTTGGCTGGAGGGAGAGCTAGGAGAAGATCTTGGTTGGATAGAGTGGGAAAATTTAGCGGTGGTAGGAGGAAAGGCAAGTCTGTTTGATAGAAAAAGGAGGAAGTAGATAGGGGACAAATTATCAACCTTTCTGGGGCCTTGTATGGTATGTGAGAGGTGAAAAAAAGAGATTGCTCCGGGGATATCACCTCTTACCAAAATGTGGTATTATGATAAATTTACCCCGTTAAAAGGATCAATGTCAAAGGAGGTAGGAGATAAATTAAAGAAGATTACTATTAGAGAGTTGAAAAAGATCTGGGGAACGGAAGGGATGATGGAAGAGGGAAATAATATTCTGAATAGGATGAATTGGTTGCAAAAAAGTCAAATTTCCTCATTGTTGAAGGAGGAAGAAATTAATGATATTGGTAAAAGAATTATTACTCCCTTTGAAAAGTTGGTGAAAGAGTATGGAGAAGATAAGGTAAAAATAGTTTCAAAATTGTATAAGGTATTATTAGGCGTAGGGAAATCACCAAGAGAATTTATGAAGGAATATTGGGAAATAGATATTCAAGGGGAAATTGTGGACGAAGAGTGGGAAAGGCTTTTTAGGTTAAATCCCTTTGTTACAATGTCTAGCTTAATACAGGAGCAGGGTTTGAAGATGATACAGAAATGGTATTATACACCGGTTAAACTGTATTATATTTCAAAAACAGAGAGTAAAAATTGTTGGAGGAAATGTGGAGAGGTAGGAACATTCAGTCATATGTGGTGGGATTGTCCTTTAGTAAAAAAGTTCTGGGAGCAGATTGGTATAGAAATGTTGGGGATTGTGGGAAGAAAGGAAAAAATATCTAAAGCAATGGCACCTTAGTTTGTATAGTATAGGGCTAAGGTTAAAAGAGGAAAGTAAGTGTGTAAATTTGATGTTAGTAGCAGCAAGACAAGTGATAGCAAAGAATTGGAAAGAAGCTGAGGAATTGATGATTAATCACTGGAGGGACAAAATGAATAATATAATAATCTTAGAGTATTTGACTATGAAGATACGTAGAATGAATGGGTTAAAGGTTAGTGAACAGGAGGAGGAATGGTTTAGAAGGATGGTGAGGTATTTGGGAAAGTTTTAAAAAATTGTGATGATTAGTCAATTAATAAGAAATTGAGAAGTAAATTTGATTATGAATTAAGATGGAAGTTTAATAGAGTGATAGAGTTGCACATGAATTGATTGTGATATAAGACTGTAAGGAATTTATTTATGTATCTACTACCTGGAGGTCGCACATGGGTGGTGTTGGTGATGGACATGTTTTATGAAATAAAACAATAAAGAATTTATTTTTAAAAAAACAACAAAACTTTCAATGCATTTCTGGTCAAGAAGACCGGAAGAAAACTCAGCAGGAAGCTGCAAACCACCCTTTGTGTTGCTGGGCCTTCAGAGAGAGAGAGAGAGAGAGAGAGAGAGAGAGAGAGAGAGAGAGTGCCCCAGGATGCTTAGAGAGAAAGTATCAAGGTGGGAGTAGGGGGTTGGCCCTTTCCTCTGGCTTAGACCCAAGAGGCACAAACAAGCCCACTATAGCCCCCTTCCTCACAAGGAGGTATCAGGCATTTAACTCATGCGCTGGATTTTGCATTGCTTCCTCTCTTCTCTTTCTAATCCCCACCACTGTGCAAATTTAATGACTTCAGGATCCCTCCCTCTCTGCCATCCAACTGAAATTGACTCCAACAGCAGTCATCTACCTTATCTGTGCCCCCCATTTCTTCATTTTCCCCCTAATTCCAATTCAGTAGCTACAAGGGGTGGGGGAGGAGGCCAGTTTGTGCAAACAGTCCAGCAGTATTACCTCCAAGAACACCATGAGGCTAGATGGCATTATGATTCTCTCTCTCTGCTCTGATTTCCCAGACAGATTAAGCCCCAAATAGGCTATCAAGAAGATTCGGCTTAGTCTATTTACCCTAATGAAAGAGAGACAGACAGACACAGAAATTCCTGAGACGTCGGCATGCACATGGACCTCAATAGGCTTGAAATTCAGCCTCCATGCCGGTGATGAAAATACATTCGCCAACAACTGTTTTGCTGCCCTCAAAGCCTTGAAAGAGGTGTGCGGGGGTGGCGATGCCAAGTAAGATGGCAGTCACTTGAACCTTGAGCTCCGTCTCCCATTTCCACCCCATCACTCATATCTACTGAAATAAAAACTCATCAACTCCAGGTTATGGGCAAAAAGAACGGGGGTCCTTTCGCTACCATTAAATCGACTCCAAAATCGGCAAAAGCCTCTTTTTCATCGAGAGATACAAACAGCAAGAACCTGAAAATCGAGGCCACGAAAATGGCGGGAAGTCAGGAATCTCTACAACAAAATGACATGGCCTGACTTTTAACCAACCTACCGGCGATGCTAGAGAATATGGAGCATAGACTCACAGATCAAATTCACAGCACCAGCCAGCAAGGGAACAACTAGAAAAGATCCAATCTTCCCTAGATAGAACTTCACAAATGGCAGAGTCCACTCTTAACCTGGGTCCATTGCTAAAAGATGACATGAAAGAATTTTACACAAGAGAAGCCTCTTACAGACACAGGCTTCTAACACTTGAATCTCAGATCAGACATTTAAATTTAAAATTTAGGGGCGTCCTGGAGGGAGCGGAGAAGGGCAATGATTTAACTGCTTTCATATCAACATGGCTTGCCTCTGACACTTCTCAGAGCCCAGGAACAGCGCCGGTCATCTTGAAAGCTTTTCATTTGGGGGCACCTAACAACGCTAGGAGAATGGGCCCTAGAGACATCATGGTGCAATTTGCAGAGTGGAGAACAAAGGAAAGAATTCTAGATGAGGCGCGCTCGAAGGGACACATTCTATTTAAAAATCTCCAGATCTTAGTCTTTCCGGACGTCCCTCAGGAAGCCCTCAACATAAGACGCCTGTTAAAGCCCATCGCATCCGTTTGAAAGCCGCTAAGATTCGCTACAAATGGCTTGACTCGGGGAAAATGCAAGGCTGATTTCCCACTACAGCTGTCTCGGGGTTGCGCCGCCGTTTGCCCCGATACTATTTGTCAATTTCACACCCGAAGCTGCGGGGCTGCATTTTGACCCGCGGCTTCGCCCGATTTCCCCCGCAGTTTCGTGATCCTGTTTTTTGAGGATTACGAAACTGCAGGGGAAATCGGACAAAGCCGCAGGTCAAAATGCAGCCCCGCGGCTTCGGGTGTGAAATTGACATACAGTATCGGGGCAAACGGCGGCGCAACCCCGAGGCAGCTGTAGTGGGAAATCAGCCCAAGTGTCTTACAAAGGCACTCAATTCCTAATCTCCGATGAAGAAGAGGGAATGGACCTTTTAGATTCCCTCCACTTACTTCATGGGCCAGAAAGCACACGCCGCTCACAGAAAAGAAAAGACCGCTCTCCTACTTCACCTGACAAATACCATAAAGCACCATTGCATCATGATGCTTCACCAGTGTCTGCAGAGGAGGCTGCCGCCTGATATTCGTTATGCCCTGATGACTGATCCTGAAAAATAGTTCCCGGGCTCTTTAAGCATTTCAATTTCACCACAATTGAAGACTTCATAATTTTGCTTTTATTATACAGACGTTTATTGCTCAGCTCCTAATCACAAGTTTAACAGTTAAGAGTTCTACTGTATCATAGAGTTCTACTGTGGGGACGGGGGGGTTGGTTCACTTTGCACCAACAAGTGACAGAGACCGCTTGAGGAAGGTTGCCTGTGCAAAAAGGCAAGTTCTTTATTTTAGTACTAATCTCTGATTTTATTTTTCTGAAACTGATCCAGTTTTAGCCTCAAGTCAGAGTGGGTTAAGTGATTGTCATCTGTTCACACGCTTAAAGAAACATGCACTAATATTCAAGCTTGTTCTAATTACACTTCCATTTGTTTGAAAGCACTTATTTTGATTGCTGAATACACACCTTTGTTGAGGTTTGAACTAGTTAGGAGCAAATCACAGGGGGGGAATTAATTCTTAGACTCCTCTTTCCTGAATTTCTGATCTAGTTTTACCCTAAATTTAAAGACAGTCCAATCATTTTTATTGCACACTTCTTGAAAGAAAGCCTGATTACAATCTTGAATCTCTTTGCAGAGCGCTTTTACTGAGAATTTAATTAATATAAAATAATTCACAAAAGAGGAGGAATTAAGTTTACAAAAGGTTAATCAAATTTCCTGAGCACAGGTGATGTCATATACCTGATAAATATATTTAATTCTCTCATTAATAAGTAATTTAACACAGTATTGCTGCCTATTCATAATTTTTGCACACCAAAGGTAGTAGGATATTTGTTATTCACCTACCTGATACTTATAGTTTATCTTAGAAGAGTTTTATACTATTGTTGCATTAAAATATATTGTATAGCCTAGCATTTTGATTCTTCTGCATTGAAAGTTATACTATATAACCTTAAGGTTATTGATTGTCTTTTTAAACCCTGATTAATTGCCTGTTTCTGATTGTTGTTTCTTAGACTGATACTCTGTTCATTAATTAATTGTGCCAATATTTTGATCATACCAGTTTTATATTAACCTAGTAGAAGAAGGAGTAAAAAGTACAGCTTGGTGTTTACTTGACATTACAAATACTACTCCTTAAATAGTTAGGTAAAGTATTTAGTTAAGAGTTGCCTGTTAGGACTCACACTGGTCATGAATAATCTTAAAAAATGTTCAGTCAACATCCGAGGCCTAGGTAATTTGATCAAGGAGAAAAGAATGCTACAATATGTAAAATCACTTCACACGTCAGTCTTGTTTCTTCAAGAAACACATGTAAGATCTGACAAGATCCCAATACTAAAATCTCTGCTGTTTCCAATACAACTCCAAGCCCCAGGATCATCCAAATCTCGTGGAGTGGCCATTTTGTTTTCAAAGAATCTAAACTTTGTTTTGAAAGATACAAAGATAGACCACATGGGAAGGTTTTTATTTGCAAAGGGGACAATTGAAGGTCAAATTTTCACTCTAGCGACTATGTACACACCAAATCAAAATCAACTTACCTTTCTACAAGAAACATTGACTTCACTACAATCATTCAGAGAGGGTGATCTAATTGTCAGTGGAGACCTAAATCTTCCTGCAGATAACACAGTGGATAGCTCCAACACATCTTCAAGGCATTCAGGATCAGCTAGAGCGGCAACCCACTTCTCTAACATGTTCGATAACTTCCAACTGTGTGACACATGAAGAGTACTTCATCCCTCAGAAAAAGACTATTCATTTTTTTCAGCAAAACACAACAATTTTTTGAGAATTGATTACCTTTTAATCTCGAGATCGCTTCTTCCAATGTTAAATTCTGCAAATATTGGCTTATGCCATTTTACATACCATGTCTGGATAGATTGTACTCTCCAAAAAACCCCAGAAACTCACACAGACAGACAATGGTCACTAGACATGAATCTTTTATGAAAATAAACAGTATGAACTAAACTAGAAGAGGACATCAAGAAATTCTTTGAAGTAAATCCTGTCTCCGACATGACACCAGCCAACACCTGGGACACGATGAAAGCTGTCATCCAGGGCTCTTTAATCTTGCTTGCAACACACCTGAAGAAAGAAAGAGAAAAGGTTAAGCTGGAAATGTCCCAACGAATTACTGTGCTAGAAGCAGAGCACAAGCATACAGGTAATAAAAAAAAATATGCCAATTTTTTATCTGAACGTAAGATCTTAGAATCCCTGGAAATTACACAATTTCAATGAAATCTTCTATAACAAAACAGTGCTGTTGGCAAAAATCCCCAAAGAACATACGACTTCTGGCTTGGAGAGTAAAAGAGAGAAAAAGAGCATTAGCAGTGGGTTCCCTAAAACTTCACTCTGGTAAAGTACTTACTACTCCCAAGAACATTGCTCAAGCCTTCGCAACATTTTATGAACAACTATACAAAACCAAAGATCCTGACATAAAGAACATCTCAACTTACCTGGACTCTGTCGGCCTCCCAAAATGCTTATCTTCAGTACATTCCGATCTCATGCATACCCCTGTCACGGTTCAAGAGCTGCAAGATACAATTAAAAATCTGAAAACCAACAAATCACCTGGAATGGATGGCCTTCCAGGTGAATTTTATAAATCATTTCACAGTAACTTGATATTACCCCTACTTCATGTCTGTAACACTGCTCAGTGATGTTCAAATGCCTGCTTCCTGGTTGGAATCATCTATCACTGTGCTTCCCAAGGACAAGAAAGACCCGTCAAATCCAGCATCATATCGTCCAATCGCATTAATTAATAATGATGCAAAGATTTTCACTACAATACTGGCAAATCTCTTGAAAACAATTATCTCGGATTATGTATACCCGGATCAGATGGGTTTTAGCCCTACCAGACAACTGACAGACAATATTCGACGCACACTCAACATTGCATCTGGGAAGAAATGCTCTTCTGATATGTTGATTCTAGCACTGGACTTCAAGAAGGCTTTTGACTCTATAGTACCAGCATTTATGTCAGAACTGTTTCAAAGGCTGGGTTTTGGACCCAGATTCATGACAGTGCTGCACCTTCTTTGGTCTAACTCCTCGACTAGGATCAGAGTCAATGGACACAACTCTCACTTTTTTCATCCTATGCAAGGAACACGACAGGGCTGCCTGCTATCCCCTCTGATTTTTGTGATGGCACTTGAACCACTGATTGAAGAACTTTGCAAAGCAAAAGATTTCTCAGGACTGGTACAGAACACAAACTGGCAGTATACGCAGATGACATCACGTTATATATTTCTAACCTACAGAAGTCGCTACCAACTATTTGCCAAATCTTGGAGGGCTTTGAGAAAGTCTCAGGTCCACATCAGTACGCATGAATCGGAAATCTACCCTATCTCTGTTTCTTCAATTGTAAAAACTGCTTTGACAAGAGAGCTTCAATTCTCATGGGTTCAATTTTCATGGAGACACTTGATCTCAAAAATTTAATATCCTGTAACTTCATAAACTACACAAAGATACTGGGCTTCCGGTCAGGGGAAAATGGCAATCTGACGCACCTTGCAATCACACAGGGTGGACAGGGGCTCCTTTTGACAGATTGGGCGAGTTATAGCCTAACACAAACTCCCCCATGCAGGGGGAGAGTCTGGCAAGCATCAAGACCCAAGAGAGAGTTGAGATTGGTGTGATCAAGTTTTGGAGGAGGCTTGTATTACACTTTGATCCCCTCACTCAAAGCAGGTGTTGCATTCAGCACTCAAGGAGCCCACCGAGCTGAGTATTCAGCTTAAAATTGCCATTTCCCGATCTCTTGGACTAAAGGGGAAAATCTGGATGGAATGAGACAGTGCAAAGATCAGAAGTAAGCAAACAAAGTAACGGATACAATTTTACTTACCGGGAACCGACTGGGTACGCTTGTGGGCTTATCCGGATAAGTGGTATCGATGTTTAACATTGACTGAGCAAAGTTTGATGGTGAAAAAATAGATAACTGAAGCAGAACTACGCAAAAAAGAAAATTGTTTAACATTCCTGTGGTGGTGGATGAGATAACAGACAGAAACCCACCTTCAAACCTCGCGAGACTGCAGGAGACAAAAGAACTGAGAGAGTTGGAAGAGGTGGGAGGCCGGAAATGATGCTTAGGAGCAACAGAAGAGACTGTGCCTAAACAGGAACTTGGAGGGCCGGAAGGAAACCGGAGGTGGAGCGGCGGACCAGAAGACAACGGGGAGCAAGAAGGAGTAACACCGGAAGGTACATCGGAAGGTACAGAGAGGAAGGGAATTAGCGATGGACAGGAAGCAGTTAAGAAAAGCCTACTCTACACTATAAAACAATAGAGAAAAAGCGCCCGACATTTTGGGGAGGACCAAGTTTAAAACTTATTTTATAGCCTGGATTTAAGCTTTAGAAGAGCGAAAACAGGGCGGATCGGCTAAGCGCATAGAGGACGATTGAATTGTGTAAGCGGACTTTCATTTTAAGGTGGAGTAGATTGAACAATGGTCAACAACGGATTTAAGGCAAAGACAGAGGGCGTCATCGTTTTCAACCCCAAAGATGTCCACCAAAAGTAAGGACTGGCAAGTAGTGATGGAAGCTATGGAAAAAAGGATGATGGATGCTATTCAGGAGCTGGAAAAACAGATGGAGGAAATTCAAGAAAAAGGTATGGATACAATGAAAGAACTGGTGGTGGCAGAGATAGCAGATCTTAAAAAAGATGTGGGAGAGATTAAAAAAGAAATCCAGAATTTATCACAAAAGTCTGCTGAAATAGAGCAAAAACACAAGATGTAAGCCCAAAAGTGGAAATGGTGGAGAAAAAGAATAAACGGATAGATACTATGATGGAATATAGAGCCATGCAGACCTATTTTAGACTAAGAGGGGTGGAAGAAAACCTGGCTGAGGATATCCACGACAGAGTGATCAAAGCATTTGTAGAGTACTTACAAGAGGACGCTGATGAGATAGAATATAATTTTGATTTGATTTACAGAGTTAATTCAGCCTATGCACAACAGAAGAACCTACCAAGGGATGTGATTGTACAATTACTAAACAAGCGGTTCAAAGAGATTATACTCAAGAAGCAATTTAATGAGCCTTTGGAAATTGATGGCAAGAAGATAATAATAATGAAAGAACTTCCCAGAGCAATCATTTAGGACAGAAAGAAGTTCAGGAAATTGACAGATAAGCTGAGGCAGTTGAATATAAGATACAGATGGGAAATACCACAAGGACTGAACTTTACCTTCCAAAGTCAAAGACACACGATTTTGACTGCAGCGCATATGATTAGATTTATGATGGACAATGAAAAAGACTTTGGAGAAGAGTAATTGGACAACATGATGGATTACAAATTGATATTGTGGAATGTGAATGGGCTAAATTTGCCCAATAAAAGAAAAATTGTGAAACATTGGTTAGGAAAACAAAAATGTAATATAATCTGTTTGCAAGAGACTCACATTAAAAAACAGGATTTTAAATTGTTGACAAACAATTAGGAGAAGAATTTTATTCATTGGCAGGGAAAAAGAAGAGAGGAACTGTGATATATATCAAAAAAGAATTTGAACCTAAAGAAATTTTTAAAGATAAAGAAGTGTCAGGTAGTCCTGCCATGATGGATGGAGTAGGGTGGGAGGATGGGCCTTGTGTTGCATTGTGGTGTGTAGGGCGGGAGGTTGGGATCGTGGGGTGTTGATTTATGCACCTGGAGTGTTCGAATGGAATGCGGAGGGCGAGCTCTGCAGGCTCTATCTCTGGTAGACTTAACACCCTGACCTTGGTGGAGACAGGCTGTGAGCTTCCTATCGCTTTCAAAGCTACAGCTTGGCTGGGAACAATGGGGGCGGTGGGAACTTCATTAGTATAGTAACTTTCAGTTCTCATTCGCATACTAGGCACTCATTGGTGGAAGGGGGGTCCCCATTCACCCCCTTTCTGGTATAACTGCTTGCTTTTTGTAACCACGTTATTCTGAACAATGTATCTGCTTCAGTAACCTACTATTGCAGCTCTATAATAAAATGCTATTCTTGCTTCAATGAACAAGACCTGGTGTTTGGCTGACTAAGTTAGGGTCTCTGACAGTTTGTTCAGAATCCTTCATTTTTTGGGACTGGTCGGAAACCCGCAGCTCCAACATGAGTGGCGGTGAAGAAGACACTCTCCCGATCGAAGACGAAAAGAAGGAGGACAAGAAATCTCCTGTGACAACCGTACCCACGGAAGCCCCTGGCACGTACGTGCCGGTGACACGGGGCCAGGAGTACGACTTTGGAGGGCCCTACGGAGATCCGTATGGAGCAGCCTACGGAGGGGTAACCACCCGAATCAAGCAGAAACGAGATTGGGTGAAGCCCCTGGCAGAAACCCATGAGACGTGGTTTACGACTCCGAGAGCTTCGGTGCAAGCGAGCCACACTGAGAGGTCGGTCCACAGACTGACCACGGCCGAGGGGCTGGAAGACACCTGCCGAGACTCCGGGGACCTGGAAAGCGCCGTGGTGAGACGGAGGTGGAGTGGTGAGCTGAGCCAAGATCGCCTGGTTCGCCTCCTAGATGAATCCCTCGCCCGCATCCCCCAGATAATCGCGGAGGGCATTCGAGAGGAGCGAGAGCGGCAATGGCGGGAGGAACCACCCGACCAACCCCTCAAGACCAGCGACAGGCGCTGGTTCCGGACCAACAGAATGTGCCGGTCCAACCCCCCGCTCAACCCGCGGGGCCGGGACCGCAGGGACCGCCGGGGCAGCCACCCCCCGACCATGGATTTTGATGGGAACCCCGAGAAGTTTCCTTTCTTCCTGGTGCGGGCCGAAAGATTCATCGAAACCTGGGGCCACCTGTTTCAACGCGAAGACCGAATGGTGGATGTCAAAGAAGGACGGGGGGTTGCGGTTGTGCACTGACTATCGAGGCTTGAATGCAGTCTCCAACACGAACGCTTATCCCATGCCCCTGATCAAAGACTTGTTGGCTGCGGTGGCTGGGGGAAGGTATTCTCGAAGCTAGACCTCAGAGATGCCTACTTCAGGGTGCGAATAAGGGAGGGGGATGAATTCAAAACGGCGTTTAATACCCCCTGGGTCAATTTGAATACTTAGTCATGCCGTTCGGTCTTCAGGGAGCGCCGGGGGTCTTCATGAACTTAATCAATGAGGTGCTCCACAAGTACTTATTCAAGGGGGTCCTTGTTTACCTTGATGACATACTTCTGTATTCCCCTGACCTAAAATCCCATGTGAAACTGGTGCGAGAAGTTTTACAAACGTTGCACAAGCATAAGCTCTTTGCTAAGCTGTCTAAATGTGAATTTCACAAGTCAGAGATCCCTTTCCTGGGCTACCGCATATCGCAAAGGGGGATTGAGATGGACCCTGACAAAATAAAAGATGTGGTGGGATGGGAGCCACCCAAGACTCGGAGGCAACTCCAAGGGTTCCTCGGATACGCAAACTTTTACAGATCATTTCTCTCGAACTTTGCTCAAGTGGCTCTCCCCTTAACTGATCTACTTAAAACGAAAGGGAAGTCACCAGACTGCACTCGACCCGGAGCCAAGTTAGACTGGTCTCCGGAATGCCAACGTGCGTTTGACCAGTTAAAAGCCCTTTTTACGTCGGAGCCTGTGTTGGCTCATCCAAATGAACTTAAGAAATTCATTGTGCAAGTAGACGCTTCTGACGTTGCTATGGGAGGGCGATCCTCCAAGAGGGGGATGATGGTAAACTGCACCCCCTTGCCTATGTTTCCAGAAAGTTTAATGATACTGAACGGAATTGGTCGGTGTGGGAGAAAGAAGCGGGATCAATCCGCTTAGCGTTGGCGACCTGGCGCCATTGGCTTGAGGGGGCGCGGGTTCCCTTCGAGGTGTGGACTGATCATAAAACCTCGAGCTTCTCTGCTCCCCTCGTTCCTTGAACACCAAACAGCTGCGTTGGGCTGATTTCTTCTCCAAGTTCAATTTCACTCTACACCACTTCCCTGGGAAATCTAACTCGCTTGCTGACGCACTGTCACGCCTCCCACAGCATGACAGCAAGAGGGAGGAGATTCGTGACTCTGTTTTTACGCCTTCCCAGTTGGGAGGAGCAGTGACCACTCGGAAGCAAGCAAAACGTTCCCCTCCGTCCCCGACCCCTCCCTCTAATGACTGGGTAATGAAATTCTCTACAGCTATGTCTGACGCTGATAGGGAGGAGGTAAGGGGGGAGGAAGGAGTCACTCAAGATGCGCATGGCTGCTGGAAGAAGAATGGTAAACTGTTTGTTCCCAGCTCCCTTCGGGGGAGGTGATGGGCTGGGCGCACGGCTCGAAACTGGCGGGGCACACAGGGTTTGTAAAATCCCTCCAGCTCTTGCAGAGACAATTCTGGTGGCCTGGGCTACGAAAGGACATTTCGTTATTCACTTCTGCTTGCCAAACGTGCTTGATGAGCAAGCCCAGACCCGGTAAACCCCCAGGAGCTCTACAACCCCTCCCCACGCCGGCTCGTCCATGGGAAGTGATCTCAATGGACTTTATTACTGACTTGCCCCCCAGTGGGGGGAATACTGTCATATGGGTAATAGTGGATCTGTTTACTAAGCAAGCCCATTTCGTTCCATTTGCCTCAATCCCCTCAGCCAAGAAACTAGCCTCGGCGTTCTTGCAACATGTAGTGAGACTCCACACTTTACCTGCTAAAGTAATCTTGGATAGGGGGTACAATTTGTTTCTCATTTCTGGGGTGAACTGATGTCACTGCTTGGGGTGGAGCGGGCGGTCAGCAGTGCGTACCACCCTGAAACTGATGGGCAGACTGAACGTGTGAACCAAACCCTTGAGCAGTACTTAAGGTGTTTTACAAACTTTCAGCAGGACAATTGGCACTCCCTTTTGCCTTTGGCTGAGTTCTGTTACAATAATACTCAGCACTCTTCTACCGGTATGTCTCCCTTTACGGCGGTCCATGGATATGACGCCCCGCCTTTACCATTTTTAAATTCTCCCGACCTCCCGGCGGGAGATGCTGGTGACTGGTGCAAACAACTGCAAGCGGCGTGGTCGTCTTTAG
>JAPDNY010000354.1:0-48361 GCA_029375565.1 Gekko gecko | reverse complement strand
CAGTTGTAATTCAGGGGATTTCCTGGCCTCACCTGCAGGTTGGCAACCATCAGGGCTATTTTGGGGCAGGAACACACAGGAACGGAATTCCGGCTGGCTCCTGAGTTGGCCACACCCAGCAGGAACTCATTGGCATAACAGGCCACACCCAACAGCAGAAACTCATGAGGACTGGCTACATGAGGGGTGTGTGGCCTAACATGCAAAGGAGTTCCTGCTACAAAAAAAGCTCTGGGGTTTTGACAACAAACAAGGTAAACAGAATAAGAAGCAAAGGGTGGGTGTGGCTGGATGACCACACTTCTGGTAACATGGGGGTGTAGCCTAATATGCTAATGAGCTGTGCTGTCCGGGGTGTGGCCTAATATGCTAATGAGTTCCTGCTATTGGGTGTGGCCTATTATGCCAATGAGTTCCTGCTGGGCTTTTTCTACAAAAAAAGCCCTGGTAACCATAGTTGTTGGAACAACACTTGCCAGTCAACCTTGGAATCCCAGTGCCGGGAGGCAGCATCAGGGGAATTCCTTTGCCTCTCTGCCCTTTTTGTTGGTTGTCCAGAGGAACCGGTTGGCCCCTGTGTGGGACAGGAGGCTGGACTAGATGGACCCTGGTCTGACCCAGCAGGGCTCTTCTGAGGTTCCTATCAGGGAAGGCCTCAGCCTCTCTGCCCTGTTGTTGGCTCTCCAGAGGAACTGGCTGGCCACTGTGTGAGATGGGAGGCTGGACTCGATGGACCATCACTGGTCTGACCCAGCAGGGCTGCACATGTCCTTATGACTGTGAACTTTTCTGTACATCTCCTCCTGGCTAGAACCACCTGCAATCCTGTGCCCCCCCCCACCATCATGTTCCCATACAACCAATGACATAGCTAGTAAAAAATAACAGTGCCTGATCCATGGGTCTCCAGGCACTAGCCCCAAACACCAGGCATTTACCCATGACTCAGGACAAAAGATTAATTGGCATCAACTGATTGTAAGAGGGTTACTTGGGGCTGGAATAATACTACTGAAAGATCTTCAGTTTCTTGGAGAGATAAGTCATTGACAGTAGAAGTCTGTGCAGAGTTTCTTGACGCAGAGATTCCCACAGACACGGCTTCAACAGGAAACTGATATAATAGCCCAGTATAATCCTGAGATACTATGTCTAAGAAAATTGCAGATCTCAATAGGTGGGCCCGTCTAAATGTTTTTTGTGACTGGGGGAATAACTTCCATCCAGACAAATACACTGTCCCCCAAAATGCAGTTCCTGTTCTAGAAGAGGAGAAGGTGAAGAAGGAGGAGGAGGAGGAGGAGGAGGAGAAGAGTTGGTTTTTATACCCCACCCTTCACTCAGAGTGGCTTACAATCACCTTTCCTTCCCCCCATAACAGACACCCTGTGAGGTAGGTGGGGCCAAGAGAGCTCTGAGAGAACTGTGACTGGCCCAAGGTCACCCAGCTGGCTTTATGCAGGGGAGTGGGGAATCAAACCCAGTTCTCCAGATTAGAGTCCGCCGCTCTTAACCACTACACCAAACTGGCTCTCATCAAACTGAGAAACAGTGTAGTCAGTGTGCAGGTCAGAGTGTTGAACCACAACCTGAGAGCTTCAAGTTCAGGTCCCTAGTGGGCCATGGAAGTTCACTGGATGACCTTGAGGCAGTCCACAATCACAGCCTAAACTACATCACAGGATTCTGGTGAGGATGCTTTGGGAAAGATCATGCTTACCGTACTTGAATTCCTTGGAGCAAGGGCAGGATACAGGTAGGCAGGTAGTCATGGAGTCATTGACCAGAAAAGAGAGAGAGAGAGAGAGAGAGAGAGAGAGAGAGAGAGAGAGAGAGAGAGAGAGAGAGAGAGAGAGGTCCTTTCCACACTAGACCTTAAATCCCGGTTCAAACCTTTCCCCGAACTTACATTCTACACTACATGCGAGTTCAACCCTGTAAGTGTCTCGGGGTATTTTTACATTCTACACTACACGTGAGTTCACCCCGGTAATTATCTCAGGGTATTTTTACATTCTACACTACACGTGAGTCCACCCCAGTAATAATCTCAGGGTATTTTTACATTCTACACTACACGTAAGTTCACCCTGGTAATTATCTCGGGGTATTTTTACATTCTACACTACACGTAAGTTCACCCTGGTAATTATCTCAGAGTATTTTTACATTCTAAACACTACATGTGAGTTCATCCCTGTAAGTATCTCAGAGTATTTTTACATTCTACACTACACATGAGTTCACCCCAGTAATTATCTATTTTTACATTCTACACTACACGTGAATTCACCCCAGTAATTATCTCAGGGTATATTTACATTCTACACACTACATGTGAGTTCATCCCTGTAATTATCTCGGGGTGTTTTTACATTCTACACTACACGTGAATTCACCCCAGTAATTATCTCAGGGTATTTTTACATTCTACACACTACATGTGAGTTCATCCCTGTAATTATCTCGGGGTGTTTTTACATTCTACACTACACGTGAGTTCACCCCAGTAATTATCTCAGGGTATTTTTACATTCTACACTACACGTGAATTCACCCCAGTAATTATCTCGGGGTATATTTACATTCTACACACTACATGTGAGTTCATCCCTGTAATTATCTCGGGGTGTTTTTACATTCTACACTACACGTGAATTCACCCCAGTAATTATCTCGGGGTATATTTACATTCTACACACTACATGTGAGTTCATCCCTGTAATTATCTCGGGGTGTTTTTACATTCTACACTACACGTGAGTTCACCCCAGTCATTATCTCAGGGTATTTTTACATTCTACACTACACGTGAATTCACCCCAGTAATTATCTCGGGGTATATTTACATTCTACACACTACATGTGAGTTCATCCCTGTAATTATCTCGGGGTGTTTTTACATTCTACACTACACGTGAATTCACCCCAGTAATTATCTCGGGGTATATTTACATTCTACACACTACATGTGAGTTCATCCCTGTAATTATCTCGGGGTGTTTTTACATTCTACACTACACGTGAGTTCACCCCAGTAATTATCTCAGGGTATTTTTACATTCTACACTACACGTGAATTCACCCCAGTAATTATCTCGGGGTATATTTACATTCTACACACTACATGTGAGTTCATCCCTGTAATTATCTCGGGGTGTTTTTACATTCTACACTACACGTGAATTCACCCCAGTAATTATCTCGGGGTATATTTACATTCTACACACTACATGTGAGTTCATCCCTGTAA
Source organism: Gekko gecko (assembly GCA_029375565.1). Classification (NCBI taxonomy): domain Eukaryota; kingdom Metazoa; phylum Chordata; class Lepidosauria; order Squamata; family Gekkonidae; genus Gekko; species Gekko gecko. Next base: position 45,108 of record JAPDNY010000354.1, on the reverse strand, counting down.
TTATCTCGGGGTGTTTTTACATTCTACACTACACGTGAGTTCACCCCAGTAATCATCTCGGGGTATTTTTTGTTTCCACATTACATTGAGGTCACCCCGGTTTCACCCCACACTTGTCCCGGGATAAACAGATGCTGTTATAACCAGGGATAAATGCAAGGCATTGTGTTCCAAGTTGAACCCTGATAAAACCAGGAATGAGATGCAAGTGCGGAAAGGGCCAGAAAGAGAGCAATTCCATTGCAAAAGGTGAGTCTAAAGGAGAATATCTTCCATAGCAACAGAGCTGGCAGCAAACAAGAAACAGGAAAAAGCCACTCAGGAAGAAGCTGGTCTTGGTGGTGGAATGACGACCCCAGAGTAGCTTGGCACATGAATGTGACACAAAGTCCTTGCAAATTACAATCTCAACGGTACACGTTTTATTACTGAAGACTTATGCATAAGGACAAGAGGAGAGAAAGAAGCTGTGTGAGAAGCAACGTGGGATACTCGAAGCTCACGAGAAGCCTGCAGGCGCAACCCCCCGGGGCTGCAGGTCGGTCACAGTGCACCAGGAGGGACGGTGACCATCTTGAGATTGTTGCTCTCTGGCCCTTCCTTAGCGACCGAATCGCAGGGCTGCCAATCCAATGCTGACCCCGTGCTTCTTCACAAAACGCTTGCCTCTCCTCCAGAATTTTCTCCAGCGGCTCCTGGTGACGCGGTCCATCTACAGGCGGGGAGGGAGAGACAAGGGTCAGGGGCTGTGACCAAGCAACGCTTTGCCGTACATTACGTGTCTTTGGCAGGCTCAGTGGCAGATTCACCATTAGGCAGACTAAGCACATGGTTACGGCACCAGGGCCAAAGGGGGCACCACAAAGCTGGGGAAAGGGTGAAAAGAAAAGAAAAAACAAATGAAGGCCCCAGTCACACAAGTGGGATACTGCGCCGCTGAAGGGAGGCAAAGTAGAGCCGGGGCAAAAAGATGCGCGGTAGCGCGACCAGACAGTCCCTGAGATGCCGCACAGATGCCAATAGCCGGCGATCACACTGGCGATGTTGAAGCGCCTCAAAGGGTCTTGCGCACGTGCACTCTGACGTTTCTTCGCATACTGTGGAGGCTTGGAAAAAACACATCCGGTGCGACGGGACGCATGCAGGTGCCGGATGCGCCAGATTACCTGTGACCCGCGTTTTCTGGTTGCTACTACCCTTTTGCTGCTACTTTTTAAATCCGCTTCTTCGGGCCAATGGTACGGGTTGGGGCTGGGTGCGCTACGCTTCCCAGATGTTGCCGTATGATCCCCACCCATTTGATGCGCCCTCAACCCGTTCGTTTCGCGGGGCAAATCCTCTCGTGTGACCGGGGCCGAAGATTTGTAAAAATAAAATAAAATGATAAAACGAGTGCAAATTGATCATGGTGCACCCCCTAGGGGTTATCTTCTATTTTTTGTTGGCCAGGTGCAGTGTCATGGGCTACAACCTGCATTGTATATCTGGTCGGACAGGTCAACAACTAAAATGGACGGGGTCAGTGTGGAAAGGAGGGGGGGCACCAAGACTGGTCAGTGCTGCTTAAAGTAAAGTAAAGGTAAAGGTTCCCTTGCTCGAAAGCCAGTCGAATCCGATTCTAGGGTTGCGGCGCTCATCTCCGTTTCCAAGCCGAAGAGCCAGTGCTGTCCGAAGACGTTTCCGTGGTCATGTGGCCGGCATGACTAAACACCAAGGCGCACGGAACGCTGTTACCTTCCCACCAAAGTGGTCCCTATTTATCTACTTGCAATTTCTTGCTTTCGAACGGCTAGGTTGGCAGGAGCTGGAACTAGAGACGGGAGCTCACTCCGCCATGCGGCACTCTCGAGTCTCGAACTGCTGAACTACCGACCTTCCACAGCCTGCAGTTCAGCATCTTAACCACTTGTGCCACCGCTTAGGGCACTTAAAAAAAAGAAAAAAGCCGCTACTTGAATCCCTTCCCTCCCTCGGCACAGATTCAAGTGGTCTAAAGCAGGGGTGTCAAACCCATTTGTTACGAGGGCCGAATCCGACATAAACGAGACCTCGTTGGGCCGGGGCCGTGTGTGTCATAAAATGTAATGCCAGGTAGCGAGGATAGAAGCTTTATAAAGGACACAGACACAAAGGGGTTTTTTTTAAACTTAAAACAAAAACATGCTTAAAAGATCAGCACTCTTACAATAGTTGCTGTAGATTTTTCTGGGTTGTTTGGCCATGGTCTTGGCATTGTAGGACCTGACGTTTCGCCCGTAGCTGTGACTGGCATCCCCAGAGGCATAACACAGAAAGATGGAGGACTCTCTGTGTCAAGGTGAAAGATGGAGGACTCTTTGTGTGATCCTTGACACAGAGAGCACTCCATCTTTCCGTGTCGTACCTCTGAGGGTGCCTGTCACAGCTACTGGCGAAACGGCAGGTCCTACAATGCCAAGACCACGGCCACACAGCCCGGAAGATCTACAGCAACTAATGAACTCCGGCTGTGAAAGCCTTCGACAACAGTTCTGGTCACCACATCTCAAAAAGGATATTATAGCATTGGAAAAAGTGCAGAGAAGGGCAACTAGAATGATAAAAGGGGTGGAACACCTTCCCTATGAAGAAAGGTTAAAACGCTTGGGGCTCTTTAGCTTGGAGAAACGACGGCTGAGGGGTGACATGATCGAGGTTTATAAGATTATGAATGGGATCGAGCAGGTTGAGAAAGAAGTACTTTTCTCCCTTTCTCACAATACAAGAACTCGTGGGCACTCCATGAAATTGCTGAACAGTCGGGTTAGAACAGATAAAAGGAAGTCCTTCTTCACCCAAAGAGTGATTAACACATGGAATTCACTGCCACAGGAGGTGGTGGCAGCTGCAAGCATGGACAGTTTCAAGAGGGAATTAGATAAACATCTGGAGCAGAAGTCCATCAGTGGCTATTAGCCACAGGGTATAGATGGGAACTCTCAGTCTGGGGCAGGTGATGCACTCTATTCTTGGTGCTGGGGGGCAGCAGTGGGAGAGGGGCTTCTGGTGCCCTGGCCCCACTGCTGGACCTCCTGATGGCACCTGGTATATTTTGACCGCTGTGTGACCGAGTGTTGGACTAGATGGGCCGTTGGCCTGATTCAACATTGGCTTCTCTTATGTTCTTATGTAACACTCTTACAATATTTTGTTTAGTTAATGGTGTCTGATGACTGACACCTCTCGCTCTGAATCAATGCATCCAAATGTCTGTGCGGTTGCAACCTTGAGTCTGCTGTTCGGGGGTGTATCTGTAAGCTGCAGACCTACGATGACGCAGCAGCAGCAGCAGAACCGGAAGAAGCAGCAGTTCCACTGTGGGCCTGATAGAAGCCCTCCGGGGGCCTGGTCCGGCCCCCGGGCCACATGTTTGGCACCCCTGGTCTAAAGCCTTTGCACCAGCCACCCATCTGTGCCTGTGTTCCCTCCAAGCTGAGTTAGTGTGAGCTAGCTCACAGTTGTTTAGCCTCCAGCTCACACGTTTGTCCCAGCTCAGGAAAGGATGGCTCTAGAGCAAACCAATTTACGCCAAAGCCAAATCGCTCACCCACAACTTCAATCCCAGGAGCTCACACGAAGTAGAATTTTTGCTCACAGGACTCCATAGCTTAGAGGGAGGATTGATTCTGCTCCCAGGCAGGGCTATTTTGGGGCAGGAACGCACAGGAACGGAGTTCGGGCTGGCTTTATACAGGGTCGGCCCGAGGGTTTTTTTTGTGCCCTAGGCGGGGTTACCTTCTGACAACCCCCCCCCCACCGCTGGGGCTTGCCCCTGCCACCGGGGCTCCCAAGGGTGACGGAGGGCTCCCCTCCTCCTCCTCCTCCTCCTCCTCCTCCTTCCCCCTCTCACCCGCCCCCAGGGAGCACCGGCAAGCCAAGGGAAGGGGCAAGGATTTAAACCCCCATCCCTTCCATCGGAGCGCTGGCTTGCTGGCACATCCTGCAACTGCGGGGCACACCGGCAAGCCAGGGGAAGGGGTGGGGTTTTTGGCAGGGCTTTTGGCAGTGGGCTTTGGTGCCCCAAGGGCCGGTGCACTCTAGGCAAATGCCTAGTTTGCCTAGTGAGCGAGCCGGCCCTGGCTTGATACCCTGCCCTTCACTACCCAAGGGAGTCTCAGAGCGGCTTACGAACTCCTTTCCCTTCCCCTCCCCACAAGAGACACCCTGTGAGCAGCGTTCGCTCTAAGCTGAGTCAGTGTGAGCTAGCTCACAGCTTTTTTAGCCTCCAGCTCACACATTTTTGCCTTCGCTCAGGTAGGAGGGCTCCAGAGCAAACTGATTCATGCAGTAGCCAGATCACTCGCTCACAACTTTAATGCCAGTAGCTCACAAAGTAGAATTTTTGCTCACAAGACTCTACAGCTTAGAGGGAACATTGCCTGTGAGGTCAGTGGGGCTGAGAGAGCTCTTGGCAGAAACGGCTCTTTTTCAAGGACAGCTGTGCCAGAGCTATGGCTTGCCCAAGGTCATCCAGCCAGGTGCAAGTGGAGGAGTGGGGAAGCAAACCCGGTTCTTCCAGATTAGAGTCCACGCACTTAATCACTGCACCAAACTGGTCTCCTGAGAGAACAGCTCTGACAGAACTGTGGCTTGCCAAAGGTCATCCAGCAGGTGCAAGTGGAGGAGTGGGGAAGCAAACCCGGTTCTCCCAGATTAGAGTCCACGCACTTAACCACGACACCAAACTGGTCTCCTGAGAGAACAGCTCTGACAGAACTGTGGCTTGCCCAAGGTCATCCAGCAGGTGCAAGTGGAGGAGTGGGGAAGCAAACCCGGTTCTCCCAGATTAGAGTCCACGCACTTAACCACTACACCAAACTGGTCTCCTGAGAGAACAGCTCTGACAGAACTGTGGCTTGCCCAAGGTCATCCAGCAGGTGCAAGGGGAGGAGTGGGGAAGCAAACCCGGTTCTCCCAGATTAGAGTCCACGCACTTAACCACTACACCAAACTGGTCTCCTGAGAGAACAGCTCTGACAGAACTGTGGCTTGCCCAAGGTCATCCAGCAGGTGCAAGTGGAGGAGTGGGGGAAGCAAACCCGGTTCTCCCAGATTAGAGTCCACGCACTTAACCACTACACCAAACTGGTCTCCTGAGAGAACAGCTCTGACAGAACTGTGGCTTGCCCAAGGTCATCCAGCAGGTGCAAGTGGAGGAGTGGGGAAGCAAACCCGGTTCTCCCAGATTAGAGTCCGCGCACTTAACCACGACACCAAATCAGGTCAAAACCCATCTTTTTACCCAGGCTTTTAATTAGGGGCTTCTCTTCTCAGCTTCTTAACTGTTTGCTTCGATTTTAATCGTTTTTGTGCAGTTTGTGCCCAAAGCCTTCTTTTTAATGTTTTGTAAGCCAGCAAGAGGGTGACTCTTTAGAGGCAGAAGAGAAGTATCCTAAATAAACAAAGAAGCCTAAGTAACGTGTGAGAATTTTGGAAAGCAAAAGCCGACGATGTGCGTGTGGACTCTGACTCCGAAGCAATAAGGATGGACTCAGGAATCCAATGTTTCTGTTTCTACAGGACGTGCTAAAAAGATTATAGCCTTTGGGAAGAATTCTACATATGCCCAGAGGAACTCTTTCCTTGCACTGGTTTTTTAAATCTATCAGACGGGGTTTTTGCCCAGGCTCAGGAGCCCATGGGGAATATTCCAGGCGGTGACATCCCCAAACACACACTTTTAGAAACCAAAGTTTCTAAACCAAAGAACCATCAAGGCTCTGCATGGCCCTGGAAGGAATTTTGCTGGGTGGCCTGGGGCCAGTGTCCCCTGCAGAGTCCTGTGAGCAAAAATCTACTTGGCGAGCTCCTGGCATTGAAGTTGTGAGCGAGCAATTTGGCTACTGCATAAATTAGTTTGCTGTCTTAGCTTCCTGAGCTAAGACAAAAATGTGTGCGCGCCGGAGGCTAAAAAACTGCGAGCTAGCTCACACTAACTCAGCTTAGAGCGAACGCTGCTCACAGGGGGTGCCTGTTGTAGGGAGGGGAAGGGAAAGGAGTTCGTAAGCCGCTAACTCGGCTTAGAGGGAACATTGCCTGGGGCCAGTCCCACTCTCTCAGCCTAACCTACCCTACAGGGTTGTTGTGAGGATAAAGTAGGAGACAGCAGAACGATGGGAAATGTTTTGGGTCCACAGCGAAGAGAAAGGTGAGACACAGGTGAATTGAATACATAACACCTGCAAGACAGGAATCCGCTTTTGCTGGCATCAGCCTCCCCCTCCCCCACTCCCATTGTGGTAGCTCGCCAGGCCTGAGTGCGAAAGAAGAAACAGAGAAAGTCATTTTAGGTAGCCAAGGAAATACCTCCTGATCCACATCTTCGCACTGGACGACGATCATCGGCGGATTCTGGTCAGCGGAATAGAACCCAGAGCAGTCCCGGTCGATCTGCCCAAACAAAGTAGGACAGGTATCAGCCCCAAGCGAGCCCTGAGTTCAAGAGCTACACACACATGCGCGCATGTGCACACACACACACGAATTCCAGGCAGAAAAAGGGCTCAGAGTGGGTTTAACATTGGCCGTACTACTTGCAGAAGTCAACCTGTGTCGCCAGCATGAGGCGTTCTTGAGTCATGTGGTGCCAGTCCGGGGGGGGGGCATAAGGGGAAGCAGAATGGACCTGCGTGGTCCAGACCAGGGAGTTTCCAGCCCCCATGAATTCCTCCCCCACCACGCAAGCTTTTTAAATTCTTATTGCATTTCTACAAACACTATAGGAAAGGGGAAACGGGAATACTAAATCTAACTAACACTACAGAATAAAGCAAGGACCGTTAACATACAAACATTTTCAGCTGTCATTCCTACACTATAGAAATAATAAAAAAAATAAGATGATAGTGTTTACCTTCTTACTATTACAAAGCTATTTTAAGCCTATATCTTGGTACATTATAGTCTATAATAGTTTTTAACAATTATTAACATTTCAGAGTTCCAAAACATTACAGGAAATTATTATTCTCTCCTGTGTTTGGTTTGGTCATAAGACAGCTTAACCTTGAGAGTTTTAGGAGCTCAAGGAAGAAGAAGAAGAAGAAGAAGAAGAAGAAGAAGAAGAAGAAGAAGAAGAAGAAGAAGAAGAAGAAGAAGAAGAAGAAGAAGAAGAAGAAGAAGAAGAAGAAGAGGAGGAGGAGGAGGAGGAGGAGGAGGAGGAGGAGGAGGAGATTGGATTTATACCCCGCCCTTCACTACCCAAAGATGTCTCAGAGCATCTTACAAACTCCCTTCCCTTCCCCTCCCCACAACAGACACCCTGTGAGGTAGGTGGGGCTGAGAGAGCTCTGACAGAAACTGCCCTTTCAAAAGCAGTTCTTGTCAGAACTATGGCTTGCCCAAGGTCACCCAGCAGGTGCAAGTAGAGGAGTGGGGGAACCAAACCAGGTTCTCCCAAATTAGAGTCCGCGCACTTAATCACTGCACCAAGCTGGGAGGGTCCATCTAGAAGAAGAAGAAGAAGAAGAGATTGGATTGGATTTATACCCCGCCCTTCACTACCCAAGGGAGTCTCAGAGCGGCTTGCAAACTTCTTTCCCTTCCCCTCCCCACAACAGACACCCTGTGAGGGAGTTGGGGCTGAGAGAGCTCTGACAGAAACTGCTCTTTTTCAAGGACAGCTCTTATCAGAGCTACGCCTTGCCCAAGGTCATCCAGCAGGTGCAAGTGGAGGAGTGGGGAATCAAACCCGGTTTCCAAGCCAAAGAGCCAGCACTGTCCAAAGACGTTCCCGTGGTCATGCGGCTGGCATGAGTAGACGCCGAGGCACATGGAATGCTTGTTACCTTTCCACCGAAGCGGGACCTATTTATCTGCTTGCAATTTCTCGCTTTCGAACGGCTAGGTTGGCAGGAGCTGGGGCCGGAGACGGGAACTCACTCTGTCACGCGGCACTCGGGTCTCGAACTACTGAACTACCAACCTTCCGGTCTGCGGTTCAGCGTCTTAACCACTGGAGCCACCGCAGCAGCCCCTTTCTGATTACATGCCAGCAATTCAGCAGTTCCATAGAAGCTGCGCCAGTAAGAACTGGACTCTACGGAGGGTCGCCTTACCCCATCCTCTTTTTCTGCACACTGGCTCACATCCGGGTTCTCGTCCGCACGGCAAACGGTCTCCTTGATGGTGAATTTCAGGGCCTGGACGGTTTTGGCCAAAGGATCCTGCAAAGACATTCGGTTCGGAGGTCAGACGCACCTGCAAAGTGGGACATGGATACAGCCCACCCCCACTGCGTGGCATGAGCTTGGGTCCCGTCTGGAGAAGCCGGAAACTGCCAAGCCTTGATCTGGGTGTAGGGAAATACCTGGGGATTCTAGGAGTGGAAACTGAAGAGGGCGGGGTTTTGGAAGGGGCGGGACCTCAGCAGGGTACAATGCCAGAGAGCCCACCTGCCCAGGCGGCCCTTCTCTCCAGGGAAACCGATCGCTATTGTCTGGAGACGACAATATTGTTCTAATACTGGGAGATCCCCAGGCCCCACCTGGAGTCTGTAGCAACCCGAACTGCAGTGTTAGAAGAGCCAAGTAACAAATATATATATACACTGCAAAAACCTTTTTTATAAATTAATGTGTTCTATTTGTTAACTAACATCTTATAAAGTTCTTTGTGCGCTATTATAGTATCCTAAAACAGGTATATATATATTCATTATGTGCAATAAACAATAACAATCAGCAGGGCTTTTTTTGTAGAAAAAGCCCAGCGGGAACTCATTAGCATATCAGGCCATACCCTGACAGCACAGCTCATTAGCATATTAGGCCACACCCCACGTTGCCAGAAGTGTGGCCATTCAGCCACACCCACCTTTTGCTTCTTATTCTGTTTACCTTGTTTGCTGTCAAAACCCAGGGCTTTTTTTTTTTGTAGCAGGAACTCCTTTGCATGTTAGGCCACACACCCCTAATGTAGCCAATCCTAATAAGTTTCTGCTACTGGGTGTGGCCTGTTATGCTAATGAGTTCCTGCTGGGCGTGGCCAACTCAGGAGCCAGCCGGAACTCCGTTCCTGTGTGTTCCTGCCCTGACAATCAGTTTATTCGGTGTGAAAGCTACCAGTCAATTTACATCATTATTTTCAAAGTCAGACCCCAACGGGAGTTTCCAGAGTTATACGCCCGCTTCTCCTTGCTTGAAGCCTTCCAAAGGGGTGGAAAGCTTTCTTTTATAGTGACATCGATGTTTGTCGCTGGCCCTGCAATTGGCACACTAAGCCGCTGAAGTTCATAGGCAGAGCGGCCTTAAGAAAGAAACCTTAATTCTGGGAACTCCCGTTGGGGTTTGACTTTGAAAATAATGATGTAAATCGACTGGTAGTTTTCATACTGAATGAACTGATGGTTATTGTTTATTGCATGTAATGCATTTATACACACCTGTTTTAGGATATTATAATAGCACACAATGCACTTTATAAGATGTTAGTTAACAAATGGAACACATTAATTTATTTAAAAAGAGGTTTTTGCAGTGTATATATTTGTTACTTGACCCACCTGGAGGTTGGCAACTCTATCTGGGTGGGTGCCCCTGAGAGCCGCACGGGGGCAGCGAGAAATTCAGCAATGCGAATGCAGGGGAAGGGGAACTCCACCTGATGGGTTTCTGCCTGTTGTGATGCTCTTAAAGGGTACCTTGGGAAAAGACTGGTGGGCTTCAAGCTGGATTGTTTGTTTCTTTACTCGATTCATCTCCCACCCTTTCTCCTCAGGGGAGACCCAAAGCAGCTTACGTCATTCCTCCATTTTGTTCCCACAACCACCCTGTAAGGTAGATCAGACTGAGAAAGCGTGACTGGCCCAAGGCCACCCAGCAAGCTTTGATGGAAGAGCGGGGGATTTGAACCTGAGTCTTCCAGATCCTAGTGCGACAGTCTGGGTCCCAGGAACCCAGGGAGGTCCAGAAACACACTGGGAAGCGCCCTGCAGAGTTTGCTAGACCGAGAACAAGCAGGAGGCCTGATTCAACCCTGCCTGCATTAAGAACAGTCTGGGAGAATGATGCCCAGTCGTTTTAACAGAGGCTTAATGGGTAGAGCTGGGCGGTTAAAAGTTTTCATGCCTTGGAGCGGCATAAAACCACCGAGTCCATAACATCACATTAAGCCTCTACTAAAGGGACAGTGTTCTGTGCACCTTGGTGTTTAGTCATGTCGGCCACATGACCACGGAAACGTCTTCGGACAGCGCTGGCTCTTCAGCTTTGAAACGGAGATGAGCACCGCAACCCTAAAGTCGGATTCGACTGGCTTTCGAGCAAGGGAACCTTTACCTTTAAAGGGACTACTAGGGCATTCTTTCTCCAGGCCTGTTGGCAATCCTGTGGCTAAAGCATAAAGCGAAAAAGGGGAGGGGGGTTTAGACGCTCCTTTCTGGAGCTGGATGGTTTCAGGCTGCCCCTGGCTCAGAGGCAAGGGAAAGCAGAACAATTCGTAAAAATAATTGATTGTTACGGTTCAAGTACCGTTTTTTAGAGTTTCAGCTGTGAAGCTGAAGATCCTTCTTTATAATAACCTGGTATACAACGGAATGCCAGCAGGTGATCTCACAAAACTGGTGACTCCACCCTTAGGAACAAACAAGTGACCGCTTTTCTTTGGAAAGAGAACGGGTGTGTTTCTAGGTCATGCGGAACCCTGGCCTCCCCTTGAACGGCCACCGTCCCTGGCTTCTGGCTGAGGGATTCTTTGCTTTTCCGGGTCAGGACTGGGCCCTTACATGGCCCAGGGCAGACTAAAGCCAGCAAGAGTGGAGGAGGAGGAGGAGGAGGAGAGGAGGAGGAGGAAGAGGAGAAGAAGGAGAAGGAGAAGAAGAAGAGGAGGAGGAGGAGGAGGAGGAGAAGGAGAAGGAGAAGAGGAAGAGGAGGAGGAAGAGGAGAAGAAGGAGAAGGAGAAGAAGAAGAGGAGGAGGAGGAAGAGGAGAAGAAGGAGAAGGAGAAGGAGAAGAGGAGGAGGAGGAGGAAGAAGAGGAGAAGAAGGAGAAGGAGAAGAGGAGGAGGAGGAGGAAGAGGAGAAGAAGGAGAAGGAGAAGAGGAGGAGGAAGAGGAGAAGAAGAAGAGGAGAAGAAGGAGAAGAGGAGGAGGAAGAGGAGAAGAAGGAGAAGGGGAAGAGGAGGAGGAAGAGGAGAAGAAGGAGAAGTTGAAGAGGAGGAGGAGGAAGAGGAGAAGAAGGAGAAGGAAAAGGAGAAGGAGAAGAGGAGGAAGAGGAGAAGAAGGAGAAGGAGAAGAGGAGGAGGAGGAAGAGGAGGAGGAGGAGGAGGAGAGGAGGAGGAGGAGGAGAAGAGGAGGAGGAAGAGGAGAAGAAGGAGAAGGAGGAGGAGAAGAGGAGGAGGAGGAGGAAGAGGAGAAGAAGGAGAAGGAGAAGAGGAGGAGAAGGAGGAGAAGGAGAAGAGGAGGAGGAGGAAGAGGAGAAGAAGGAGAAGAGGAGGAGAAGGAGGAGAAGGAGAAGAGGAGGAGGAGGAAGAGGAGAAGAAGGAGAAGGAGAAGAGGAGGAGGAGGAGGAGGAGAAGGAGAAGAGGAGGAGGAGGAAGAGGAGAAGAAGGAGAAGGAGAAGAGGAGGAGGAGGAGGAAGAGGAGAAGAAGGAGGAGGAGAAGAAGAAGAGGAGGAGGAGGAAGAGAAGAAGGAGAAGGAGAAGGAGAAGGAGAAGGAGAAGAAGAGGAGGAGGAGATTGGATTTATACCCTGCCCTTCACTTGGAGGCAAGGGACCCATGTCCTGTCTCTCCCTGTGCAGGGTATCAGGAGTCCCAGGAAAACCAAGAAGAAGAAGAGGAGGAGGAGATTGGATTTGTACCCCGCCCTTCACTCGGAGTCTCAGAGCGGCTTCCAATCTCCTTTCCCTTCCCCTCCCCACAACAGACACCCCACGACGTAGGTGGGGCTGAGAGAGTCCTGAGAAAAACTGCTCTTTTTCAAGAGCAGCTCTGAGAGAACTACAGCTTGCCCAAGGTCATCCAGCAGCTGCAAGTGGAAGAGTGGGGAATCAAACCCAGTTCTCTCCCGAATTAGAGTCCACGCACTTAACCACAACACCAAGAGGAGAGGAAAAGGAAGTTGCTGGTGGATCGTCCTCCTCCTCCTCTTCCTCCTCTGTACCCGTGGAACCACCCCCATTCCCAAAGGAGCTACTCACCCAGTCAGGCTGGGGCTCCGCTTCTATGAGCTGGAAGGCGTTCTCCGAGCCCAGCTCCTGGTTGTAGGTGGCGACGGCCGAAGCCACAACCTGCTCGTAGCTGAGGGGGGGGGCCCTCGTAGGGCCTGCCGTGACGGCCCCCACCAGCAGCACCAGTGCCCAGCAGTTCTGCATCTTGGCTTTAGCGGGTGACACCTAACGTCTAAAACTCAGCCTCACGCCTGCTTTTTTTATACCCTTTTCCCGGGGGGGTGGGGGAGGCCTGGCTCCCGGTGGGCTAACGTCCCGTTGGCTGTGGAAACACCCGCTGTTGGCCAATCTGCCCAGCCGGGAGAGCAGTTGGATGTGGGGAGAGGAACTGCTGAAATCCTGGGCTTCACTTGCAAAACAGTCCAGGTGGGGAGGCTGGGGGGCGGGGGGGGGCTTTGAGCGAGGAAAGGCTGGTGCAAGAGGGGAGGCCTTTTCCTGCTGGATCGGGGACTCATCAGACGTTGGGGCTTCTGCGTATCTGGACGACACCCGATGCAGTATTAAGAAGAACAGAGAACCTCTGCAAAGGAAAGTCCGATTGAGAAGACGTTTATATCACTCTGGTGTTGTTGTTCAGTCGCACAGTCGAGTCCGACTCTTCGCGACCCCATGGACCAGATCACGCCAGGCCCTCCTGTCTTCCGCTGTCCGCTGAAGTTTGCTCAATTTCATGTTCGTTGCATCGATGGCAGTGTCTAACCATCTCATCCTTTGCCGTCCCCTTCTTCTTTGACCTTCAATCTTTCCCAGCATCAGGGTCTTCTCCAGTGAGCGCTCCCTTCTCATTTGGTGGCCAAAGTATTTGAGCTTCAACTTCAGGATCTGGCCTTCCAGGGAACAATCAGGGTTGATTTCTTTGAGGATTGACTGATTTGATCTCCTTGCAGTCCAAGGAACTCTCAAGAGTCTTCTCCAGCACCATAGTTCAAAAGAATCTATTCTTCGGCGCTCGGCCTTCCTTATAGTCCAACTCTCGCAGCCGGACATGACTACGGGGAATACCATTGCTTTGACCATGCAGACTTTTGTTGGCAAGGTGCTGTCTCTGCTGTTTATCATTCTGTTTAGGTTTGCCATCGCTTTCCTCCCAAGGAGCAGGCGTCTTTTAATTTCATGGCTGCAGTCACCATCTGCAGTGATCTGGGATCCTAGGAACGTGAAGTCTGTCACTACTTCTACGACTTCCCCTTCTATTTGCCAAGGAGTGATGGGGCCGGATGCCATGTTCTTAGTTTTTTTGATGTTGAGCTTCAAGCCCACTTTTGCGCTCTCCTCTTTCACCCTGAGCAAGAGGCTCTTTAGGTCCTCTTCACTTTCTGCCATCAGAGTGGTATCACTCTAGAAGATTCATAATAACGAGGATGGTTCAAGCAGTGGCGGATTAACCATTAGGCAGACCAAGCATGTGCTTAGGGCACCAGGGCCAAAGGGGGCACCGCAAAGTTGGGAAATGGGTGAAAAGGGAAAAAAAAAGAATGAAGATTTGGAAAAAAAAATTGATAAAAACTAGTGCAAATTGATCATGGTGCACCCCCTAGGGTGATCTTCTGTTTTCTGTTGGCGAGGTGCAGTGTCATGGGCTATGTTTAAAAGTAAAATGCATGTGTTTAAAAGTAAAATGACGGAGCCAAATTCAATTTTCATGACTGTCTTTTCAAGAGTGGTCAGTGCTTAGGGCGCCAGTGAGCCTTAATCCGCTCCTGAGTTCAGGGTTTGTTAAAGGACAAGAAAAAGCACCAATTGACGGGTCTGTCTCCTAAGAGCTATTGATTCAGTGGGATAAAACATGGCTTGCTAAGGACACAAGCCGCTGGGAAGTCTTCCCTTGAAGTCTTTGTGCCGGGGGTTGGACTAAATGACCCTGGAGGTCCCTTCCAAGTCGACGATTCTCTGGTTCTAAGCAAGGCCCCCCTCTGAGCTGTGGAGTCTTGTGAGCAAAAATTCCACTCTGGGCTTCCAGGGTCATCTAGTCCAACCCCCGGCACAAAGACTTCAAGGGAACAGCTCTGACAGAACTATGGCTTACCCAAGGTCATCCAGCAGCTGCAAGTGGAGGAGTGGGGAATCAAACCCCATTCTCTCAGATTAGAGTCGCCCCACTTAACCACGACACCAAACTGGCCCCTTTGGAGGGTCTGGCCCTCGTTGCAGCCAACCTGGCTTCTTTAGGACCCGGAGGGCCAGGCGATTTTGGGATCCCGATCTTAATGCTCTCCGGGGGACATGTGGGGAAAGGCGGTCCTTTAGGTAAGTAGGTCCCTGGCCATATAGGGCTTTAAAAGTAAGCACCAGCACCTTGAACCGAATCTGGTATTTAAAGCATTTATTAGCCATCTTTCTTCCATACAGAGCTCATGGCAGCGTACAAAATAGATAGAATGCAGAACATACAAAACCAAAATTTAAAATGACAATTCAGGACAGCTGGTAAACTTCACCAAATGCGGTCCTAAATAAAACCGTCTTCAGCTGCCTCCTAAGGATCGGAAGTGGGGGGGGGCAGGCGCACCTCCATGGGGAGGTTGTTCCGTAATTGTGGGGCTGCTACTGAAAAGGCCCTGTTCCATGTACCCACCAACTGAGCTTCTTGGACTGATGGGACAGTCAGGTGGGTCTCCCTCTGTGACCTTAATTCCTGGGCAAGGACATCTGGGAGAATACAACCCTTCAGATACCCCGGTTCAATGCTTCCTCTAAGCTGTGGAGTCTTGTGAGCAAAAATTCTACTTTGTGAGCTACCGGCATTAAAGTTGTAAGCGAGCCATTTGGCTGCTGCATCAATTAGTCTGCTCTGGAGCCATCCCTTCCTAAGCGAAGACAAACATGTGTGTGCTGGAGGCTAAAAACTGTGAGCTAGCTCACACTAACTCAGCTTAGAGGGAACACTGCGGCCCGGTCCCAAGCCATGTAGGGTTTAGAGGTCAAAACCGACCCCTTGAATTGGGCTTGGGTGCAGATCGGTAGCCAGTGTAATTGCTGTAATATTGGCATGGCATTCTCCTAATAGCTAGCCCCGACAAGCACTCTAGCTGCAGCATTTTGCATTAGCTGCGGCTTTCAAACACTCTCCAAGGGTAGGCCTAAGTACAGCGCATTGCAGTAGTCCAGCCTAGATGTAACATAGAATCATAGAGTTGGAAGGGACCTCCAGGGTCATCTAAGTCCAACCCCCTGCACAATGCAGGAAATTCACCAATACCTCCCCTTCCACACCTGCAGTGACTGCAGTAATAAAGGCATGGATCACAGTGGCCAGATCTGACTGATCCAGGAATGGATGCAGCAAAAGCTCTCTGGTACCACCACAGCCACCTGGTTTTCACAAGCAGCGAACCTGGCAGGGAAGAATAAACAGTCATCCAGGTTTTTAAAAAGGCTGCCCAGATGTGGTGAAACTTAAAAGGGTCCCCCTTCAGTGATGTCGTTTTGGGGGGAAGTAAACTGGCCGCGGTGACTCAAAGGTCAAGACCCTAAGCTGCAGACCGGAAGGTCGGTAGTTCGATCTGTAGTCCAGCAGTGCGAGACCTGAGTGCCGCATGACAGAGTGAGCTCCCGTCTCTGGCCCCAGCTCCTGCCAATCTAGCAGTTCGAAAGCAAGAAACTGCAAATAGATAAATAGGTACCGCTTTGGTGGGAAGGTAACAGCATCCTGTGCACCTTGGCGTTTAGTCATGCCGGCCACATGGCCACGGAAACGTCTTCGGACAGCGCTGGCTCTTCGGCTTGGAAACGGAGATGATCACCGCCCCTTAGAGTCGGATTCGACTGGCTTTTGAGCAAGGGAAAACTTTACCCTTTACCTTTAAACTGGTCTGAGTGAAATTGGCCAGACTTTCACCTAAGCTTCTCTGTTTCAGGGGAAACCAGAAGAGGAAGAGGAGGAGGCTAGTGAAGGGCAAGTTGGGGGGCGTTTGCTGTGCTAAGGGGTGGGGGCTACCCACTTCCAAGGTGTTTCCACCAACCTCATGACGGGATGGCCTCTGAATCTAGTTCCAGGGCAACCTGGGCCTAGCAGTTGGGGTGGGACCCTGGGAAGTTGGGTTACCTGTTCTTGGTTGGGAAATACTTGGAGTTTTTTTGGAGGGTGGAACCTGAGGCGGGCAGGATTTGGGGAGGGGAGAGCCTTCAGTGGGTTACAGTGCCACGGAGTCCACTGTTTGTTGTAGTGGTTGAGTGCGTGGACTTTAATCTGGGAGAACCGGGTTTGATTCCCCACTCCTCCGCTCGCAGCTGCTGGATAACCTTGGGCAAGCCATAGTTCTGATAAGAGCTGTTCTTGAAAAAGAGCCGTTTCTGTCAGAGCTCTCTCAACCCCACCTCCCTCACAGGGGGTGTTTGTTGTGGGGAAGGGAAGGGAAAGGAGTTTGTAAGCCGCTCTGAGACCCCTTTGGGTAGTGAAGGGCGGGGTATAAATCCAATCGCTTCTCTTCTCTCTTCTCTTCCAAAGCAGTCATTTTCTCCTGGGGAACTGATCTCTGTCACCTGGCGTTCAGCTGTAATCCCATGAGATCTCCAGCCACCACCTGGAGGTTGGGAACCCTACTGGGAAGAGCTGTCTTCCCCATTCCCTGGCTGGCAGCGGCACTTAAAACAGGACAAGCCCATCGTGTTCACTGAGAGCAGAGGAGATCCCGAGGTTAGTGTTCAAGGCCTGAGAAACCCAGGAGACCTTTGGGGGCTGAGTCACGGCTCACGAGCGTGGCCCCCGGAGGGGTTAATCGTTGGGGTCTGGTTTTCAGTTTGATCAGGGGGAACCTCTTGTGTAAGGTGCCCACCACAGGCTCTGCTGCCAGTTTGGCCACGTCGGCAGAAGCGTCGCAGAAGGGGAAGCTACGCCGGCCGCCGGGTCCTTTGGTGACCTTGGTGGGATGGTTAGGAAAGGTTCCCCCAGGCTTCCTTTCAGGGGGCTGGCCGTGCCGGTCCGCGGTAGAAAAGCAAGACTAGAGTTCCGGAGCACCTTAAAGACCGACAAGATTTTTCGTCAGAAACGGGGGGCTACGCCATCTGAAGACTGTGGATCCTGGGTTCGATGCGGTTGGGAAGCAGTTTTTTCTTTCCTGCTTCCCCACAGCAGCGTGGGGCGACTTCACACAGAGAGTGACTAAAATGCGGAATTTGCTGGCAGAGGATGTAGGGATGGCCGCAGGAATAAACAGTTTCAAAAAGGGATTAGAGAGATTCATGGAGGATAAGTCTATCAGTGGCTACTCGCCATAGTAACCGAAGGGAACCTCCACATCTAGAGGCACTGAGCCTCTGAATCCCAGAGCCAGGAGGCAACATCAGGGGAAGGCCTCGGCCTCTCTGCCCTGTCGTTGGACCTCCAGAGGAACTGGCTGGCCCCTGTGTGAGACGGGAGGCTGGACTGGATGGACCCTCACTGGTCTGACCCAGCAGGGCTCTTCTGAAATTCTCTTCTCAGAGAGGCCCTGGCCTCTCTGCCCTGTTGTTGGCCCTACAGAGGAACTGGCTGGCCACTGTGTGGGACAGGATGCTGGACTAGAGGGACCCTCACTGGTCTGATCCAGCAAGGCACTTCTGGGGTTCTTCTCAGGGAAAGGCCTCGGCCTCTCTGCCCTATTGTTGGCCCTACAGAGGAACTGGTTGGCCACTGTGTGAGACAGGAGGCTGGACTAGATGGACCACTAGTCTGATCCAGCAGGGCTCTTCTGATGTTCTTATGAAGGCCTCAGCCTCGGCCTCTCTGCGCTGTTGTTGGCCCTCCAGAGGTGGGCCTTGGCTCCAAAGGAACTGGTTGGCCCCTGTGTGAGAAAGGATGCTGGACTAGATGGACCCTCACTGGTCTGATCCAGCAGGTCTCTTCTGGTGTTCTGATCATGAGAAGACCTCGGCCACTCTGCCCTGTTTTCAGCCCTCCGGAGGACCTGGTTGGCCACTGTGTGAAGAGGGATGCGGGACTAGATGGACCCTCCCTGGTCTGATCCAGCAGGGCTCTTCTGAGGTTCTTATGAAGGCCTCGGCCTCGGCCTCTCTGTCCTATTCCTGGCTGGCCACTGGGTGAGGAACTGGCTGGCCACTGGGTGAGACGGGAGGCTGGACTAGATGGACCCTCCCTGGTCTGACCCAGCAGGGCTCTTCTGAGGTTCTTCTCAGGGGAAGGCCTCGGCCTCCCTGCCCTGTTGCTGGCCCTCCAGAGGAACTGGCTGGCCCCTGTGTGAGACGGGAGGCTGGACTATAGATGGACCCTCCCTGGTCTGACCCAGCAGGGCTCTTCTGGGGTTCTTATCGGGGGAAGGCCTTGGCCTCTCTGCCCTGTTGCTGGCCCTCCAGAGGAACTGGCTGGCCACTGGGTGAGACGGGAGGCTGGACTAGATGGACCCTCCCTGGTCTGACCCAGCAGGGCTCTTCTGAGGTTCTTCTCAGGGGAAGGCCTCAGCCTCCCTGCCCTGTTGTGGGCCCTGCAGAGGAACTGGCTGGCTCCTGTATGAGAAAAGGATGCTGGACTAGGTGGACTGTCAGAGTCCTCAGTCAGTCAAACACCAGGCCTTATTCATTGAAACAAAGATAGTATTTATTAGACTGCAATACTAGGTCACTAGAACAGAAGCATTGTTAAGAATAACTTGAATACATGAAGCATTGGGGTTATACTCTAAGGGGGAAAGGAGCCCCCACACCTCTACCAATTGGTGGCCAGGCCCGCACGCGGGAAAGCTATGAGGTGCTAAATTACTACGTTCCCACCACCTGAAAGTTCTCAAGCCTAGCTGTTGTCTTTAGAAAGCGAAAGGAGACAAACAGCCTGGCTTCAAGGCCATTTAGGCCTGGGTGAGGTGAGATATGGCCCGGTCTCCCAGGCAACCTCGTCACCTCCCCACATTCCAAACGAGAAACACAGATCCATCTATTACCCTCTCATCTCCTCCCCATCACCCTTATGGCAGGGATACCTGACATGGACTGTCACTGGTCTGATCCAGCAGGGCTCTTCTGAGGTTCTTACATTCTCATGACTGTTACAGTGCAGGACACAGGGCAGGGACCGCAGACCCAATCTCTATTCTCAAGCACGTAAATACGTAAAGGGACAGTCATCTTATGGAGCCCTTATCTTGGGTGAAATTCTGTGCCCACTCGGAAAGGAGAAGAGGCGTGAAACAAGTCTTCCTGCATGCCGTGGATCACAATTTAGACACTGGAATTAAAATGACAAATGATTTGAATGCCATGTCCAGTGCCAGCCGCAGTGGCTCGTCCGTCTGTTTCAAGAACAAGCACAAGCTCCAGTCCCCCTCGTCCAAGTCCAGCTGTCAAACCCTTTGACTCACCCTCGCACGCAGGGCCCGTTCTCCAGCCAAGGCCCACCGGTGACTGCTTTGGGAATGCCAGTGCATGGCACGGGCATGCCAATTTGTTGTAGTGGTTAGGAGCACGGACTCTAGTCTGGGAGAACCGGGTTTGATCCCCCACTCCTCCACAGGCAGCTGCTGGTGTGACCTTGGGCCAGTCACAAGCTCTCTCAGAGCTGTTCTCTCAGGAGCAGTTCTCGAGAGAGCTCTCTCAGCCCTGTCTAACTCACAGAGTGTCTGTTGTGGGAAGGGGAAGGGGAAGAAGAAGAAGAAGAAGAAGAAGAAGAAGAAGAAGAAGAAGAAGAAGAAGAAGAAGAAGAAGAAGAAGAAGAAGAAGAAGAAGAAGAAGAAGAAGAAGAAGAAGAAGAAGAAGAAGAAGAAGAAGAAGAAGAGATTGGATTCATACCCCGCCTTTCACTTGGAGTCCCAGAGCAGCTTACAAACTCCTTTCCTTTCCCATCCCCACAACAGACACCCTGTGAGCAGTGTTCTCTCTAAGCTGAGTCAGTGTGAGCTAGCTCACAGTTTTTTAGCCTCCGGCTCCCACTTTTTTGTCTTAGCTCAGGAAGGGATGGCTCCAGAGTGAACTAATTTATGCAGCAGCCAAATCGCTCGCTCACAACTTTGGTACCATTCGCTCACAAAGTAGAATTTTTGCTCACAAGACCCCATAGCTTACAGGGAGCACTGCCTGTGAGGAAGGTGGGGCTGAGAGAGCTCTGAGAGAAACTGCTCTTTTTCAAGGACAGCTCTGACAGAACTGTGGCTTGCCAAAGGTCATCCAGCAGGTGCAAGTGGAGGAGTGGGGAATCAAACCCGGTTCTTCCAGATTAGAGTCCGCGCACTTAACCACTACACCAAACTGGTCTCCTGAGAGAACAGCTTTGACAGAACTGTGGCTTGCCCAAGGTCATCCAGCAGGTGCAAGTGGAGGAGTGGGGAATCAGACCCGGTTCTCCCAGATTAGAGTCCGTGCACTTAACCACTACACCAAACTGAAAGGGATTGCAAGCTTCTCTGAGACGCCTTCACTCACTAGGGGGGTATAAATCCAATTTCTTCTTCTCATTCTTATTCTCCTCCTCCTCCTCCTCTCTCAGCCGCTGCTAGCGCTGGCACACCTTGCCTCTTGGCCTCAGGCTATGCTACCTGGTGGGTCCCGGCCAGATTTCTGCGCACCGTGCTAGGACCAGGCCTGCAGAGACACTACAAGAGCCTAAGGATTACCAGACTTGGTGCAGAGAGAGTCCCTTGAGCAAGCCCTGCTTCTGGGCCAGGGTCTGTCCTGCCCGGTTCCTGCCACCCCACCAACTGCTTCCCCTTTCCCAACAAGGCGACCCCCTCCCTGGGCCACCCGGTGGGCCATTTCGCAAGCGGAGCCCAGGATTTCGCCTCCACAACCAACTGATCTTTCTCTCCCCACATCCAACCGATATCCCACCTTTGCAGATTGGCCAACCACTGGCATTTCCTGCAGAGAGCAGAGAGAGGGACACGTAAGCCACAAGATGTTGACGGGGGGGGGGGGGCCCTGACTGGGAGGAAATCCCTACCCGGCGGAGGTGGGCTAACAAAAGAGCCAAAGCTTCCCTCCCTCCCCACAGAGACACTTGAGACGAGCCAAGACGGAGAACTTCTGGGCCACTCTTTTTAAAAAAAAAAAATTAACAATTTTCAAATTTTACAATGTGAAATTGCTAATCACATAAGAACATAAGAGAAGCCAATGTTGAATCAGGCCAATGGCCCATCTAGTCCAACACTCTGTCACACAGCGGCCAAAATATACCAGGTGCCATCAGGAGGTCCAGCAGTGGGGCCAGGGCACCAGAAGCCCTCCCACTGCTGCCCCCTCCAGCACCAAGAATAGAGGGCATCACCTGCCCCAGACTGAGAGTTCCCATCTATACCCTGTGGCTAATAGCCACTGATGGACTTCTGCTCCATATGTTTATCTAATTTCCTCTTGAAACTGTCCATGCTTGCAGCTGCCATGACCTCCTGTGGCAGTGAATTCCATATGTTAATCACTCTTTGGGTGAAGAAGTATTTCCTTTTATCTGTTCTAACCCGACTGCTCAGCAATTTCATAGAGTTCTTGTATTGTGAGAAAGGGAGAAAAGTACTTCTTTCTCAACCTGATCAATCCCATTCATAATCTTATAAACCTCAATCATGTCACCTCTCAGCCGTCGTTTCTCTAAGCTAAAGAGCCCCAAGCATTTTAACCTTTCTTCATAGGGAAGGTGTTCCAACCCTTTTATCATTCTAGTTGCCCTTCTCTGCACTTTTTCCAATGCTGTAATATCCTTTTTGAGATGTGGTGACCAGAACTGTACACAGTATTCCAAATGAGGTCGCACCAATGATTTATACAGGGGCATTATGATACTGGCTGATTTGTTATCAATTCCCTTCCTAATAATCCCCAGCATAGCGTTGGCCTTCTTTATTGCAGCTACACATTGTGTAGACATTCTCAGCGAGTTATCCACTACGACTCCAAGATCTCTCTCTTGGTCCGTCTCAAAACTCTCTCACAAAAGTTTTGCATTGCTTCTTGCGTACAGACCGTCTTAAAGCCTAAAGCAATATCTTTCTTACATTCAAGTTCAAATAAGCTTAAAAGTAAATTAAAAAATAAATCATTTTCTGATATGGAGCAGAGGTCCATCAGTGGCTATGAGCCACAAGGTATAGATCGGAACTCTCAGTCTGGGGCAAGGGATGCTCTGTATTCTTGGTGTTTGGGGGGCAACAATGGGAGGGCTTCTGGTGTCCTGGCCCCACTGCTGGACCTCCTGATGGCACCTGGTATTTTTGGCCATTGTATGACAGAGTGTTGGACTAGATGGGCCATTGGCCTGATCAAACATTGGCTTCTCTTATGTTCTTATGGATAAACATCTGGAGCAGAGGTCCATCAGTGGCTATTAGCCACAAGGTATAGATCGGAACTCTCAGTCTGGGGCAAGGGATGCTCTGTATTCTTGGTGTTTGGGGGGCAACAGTGGGAGGGGCTTCTGGTATCCTGGCCCCACTGCTGGACCTCCTGATGGCCCCTGGTATTTCTGGCCACTGTGTGACACAGAGTGTTGGACTG
This sequence comes from Gekko gecko, assembly GCA_029375565.1. Taxonomy (NCBI): domain Eukaryota; kingdom Metazoa; phylum Chordata; class Lepidosauria; order Squamata; family Gekkonidae; genus Gekko; species Gekko gecko. The sequence goes on along the minus strand of JAPDNY010000354.1, from coordinate 22,513 downwards.
GATGGGCCATTGGCCTGATCCAACATTGGCTTCTCTTATGTTCTTATGGATGAACATATGGAGCAGAGGTCCATCAGGGGCTCTTAACCACAAGGTACAGACAGGAACTCTCAGTCTGGGGCAAGGGATGCTCTGTATTCTTGGTGCTTGAGGGGGCAAGAGTGGGAGGGCTTCTGGTGCCTGTCTAGTGTCCATAAGAACATACGAGAAGCCAATGTTGGATCAGGCCAATGGCCCATCCACTCCAACACTCTGTGTCACACAGTGGCCAGAAATACCAGGGGTCATCAGGAGGTCCAATAGTGGGGCCAGGACACTAGAAGCCCTCCCAATGTTGAAACCCCCCCCCAAGCACCAGGAATACAGAGCCTCACTCGTCCCATGGCAGCTTCATATGTTCATATAAGGGAAAGTATCTCTGATCAGGAACCATCAGGGACAGAGTGGTCTCCATGGGGCTGGTATAGAGTTGCCTGCTCTAGCTTGGGAAATTCCTGGAGATTAGGCTTGGGAGGGCAGAATTTGAACACAGCACATGAAGCTGCCTTACATTGAATCAGAGGATCAGTCCATCAAAGTTAGTATTGTTTACTCAGACTGGCAGTGGCTTTCCAGGGTCTCAGGCAGAGGTCCTTCACGTCACCTACCACCTATTCTTATTTAACTGGAGGTGCCAGGGATTGAACCTGGGACCTCCTGCATGCCAAGCAGATGCTCTACCACTGAGCCACAGACCCTCTCCAGCTCTCCAGGGTCTCAGACAGAGGTCTTCCCCATCACCTCCTGCCTGGCCCCTTTAACTGGAGATGCCAGGGATTAAACCTGGGACCTCCTGCATGCCAAGCAGAGGCTCTGCCAGTGAGCCACAGCCCCTCTTTATAGCTCTCCAGGGTCTCAGGCGGAGGTCTTTCCCATCATCTCCTGCCTGGTCCTTTGAACTGGAGGTGCTGCCGGGGATTGAACCTGGGACCTTCTGCATGCCAAGCAGAGGCTCTGCCACTGAGCCACAGTCCCTTCCCTAAATCTGAGGAGGGAAGGGAGGCTAGCAGTGCTGTCATGTCATGGAGTCCATCCACTGAAGCAGCCATTTCCTCCAGGAGAACTGACCTCCGCAGAGTGGACATCAGTCACTATCCCAGGGAATCTCCAGTCCCCACCTGGAGGTTGGCAAGACTCATTCTCTGGTGCTCTGTAACTGAGATTAGTATGGATTTGGATGCCCCAAGCTTTTCCTTGAAGCCGGCTTATTAAAGCCATGGGGTATGTATTAATCAAAGTACCAAAATACCTATAATTATCTCAAGAGGAAGGAGAACCTTTAAGAACATAACATAAGAACATAAGAGAAGCCAATGTTGAATCAGGCCAATGGCCCATCTAGTCCAACACTCTTGTCACACAGCGGCCAAAATATACCAGGTGCCATCAGGAGGTCCAGCAGTGGGGCCAGGACACTAGAAGCCCTCCCACTGCTGCCCCCTCCAGCACCAAGAATAGAGTGCATCACCTGCCCCAGACTGAGAGTTCCCATCTATACCCTGTGGCTAATAGCCACTGATGGACTTCTGCTCCAGATGTTTATCTAATTCCCTCTTGAAACTGTCCATGCTTGTAGCTGCCACCACCTCCTGTGGCAGTGAATTCCATGTGTTAATCACTCTTTGGGTGAAGAAGTACTTCCTTTTATCTGTTCTAACCCAACTGCCCAGCAATTTCATTCATTTCCATGGGGGCGGGGGACACTTTCACTGCCTCCCCCTGCCCAGGGTTACGGAGAGCCCTAATTAGACAAAATCCATTCAGGGTGAATGATTCTTGCACTGTGCACAATGAACGTATTTCTTCCAGTCGGTGCTCTCTAGTTAACTATAATAAATTTGTTTAGAATACGTGCAATGAAGCCCTGCATATCATGTGTCTTTGCTGAACCTGGGGGGCGGGGTTTCAAGGTTTGGCTCCACCCCTTCCCCAGATTTCCACCCACCCATTCCGAAATGGAAAAAGTGTACTCCCCTGCCTGCTTCTGTTTGCCCTCCTCTTCTTTCCTGGTGTGATAAGCCATTCTTTTATCGTTTCTCTGCCGTAGAGGACGGCTAAAAATAGTCATTGTGGTTTATTATCTTTCTACCCTACTGGGTTGGGGGGGAGTTAATAAGGGTGACTTTATCTTATGTTAGGCATGTTGTTCCTAGTTTTTAATGTGGCTCGGTTTATTTTTGGTTTATTGTGTTTCTAATGACCGGATTATAAAAACATTATACGGTCGCCACCTTTAGAGCGTATCACCGAGGACGTAGGGTTACCAACCTGCAAGCAGGGTCTGGAGTTCTTCAGAATTGCAATTTCTCTCAAGACTGCAGAGTTCAATTGCCCTGGAGAAAATTGCAAGACTCCAGGAGTACCTTGAAGAATCAGAAAATCTGTGGTATAAATGGGCAGTTTTCTCAGTGGAGGGTGGTAAGCAGTGGGGTACCGCAAGGATCAGTACTCGGTCCGATGCTTTTTAACTTGTTCATTAATGATTTAGAGTTGGGAGTAAGCAGTGAAGTGGCTAAATTTGCAGGTGACATGAACATGGTCAGGGTGGTGAAAACCAGGAAGGATTGTGAGGCACTCCAAAGGGATCTGTCGAGGATGGGTGAGTGGGCGTCAACGTGGCAAATGGGGTTCAATGTGGCCAAGTGCAAAGTGATGCATATTGGAGCCAAAAATCCTAAATATAAATACACGTTGATGGGGTCTGAATTGGCAGAGACGGACCAAGAGAGAGATCTTGGAGTCGTAGTAGATAACTCACTGAAAATGTCGAGACAGTGTGCGACTGCAATAAAGAAGGCCAACGCTATGCTGGGGATTATTAGGAAGGGAATTGAAAACAAATCAGCCAGTATCATCATGCCCCTGTATAAATCATTGGTGCAACCTCATTTGGAATACTGTGTACAGTTCTGGTCACCACACCTCAGAAAGGATATTATAGCTTTGGAAAAAGTGCAGAGAAGGGCAACTAGAACGATAAAAGGGGTGGAACACTTTCCCTATGAAGAAAGGTTAAAACGCTTGGGGCTCTTTAGCTTGGAGAAATGACGGCTGAGGGGTGACAGGATCGAGGTTTATAAGATTATGAATGGGATTGATCAGGTTGAGAAAGAAGTACTTTTCTCCCTTTCTCACAATACAAGAACTCGTGGGCAGTCCATGAAATTGCTTAGCAGTCGGGTTAGAACAGATAAAAGGAAGTCCTTCTTCACCCAAAGAGTGATTAACGCATGGAATTTGTAAAGTACTGGGTTTCGGGCCTCATGACTCGGACGACGACATAAGAGAAGACGCGTTTATTCGTACTTCACACAAGACAAAGAACAAACAGTAACGGCCGGAGGCCAACTATATACAGTTAGGGGGGACGGCCCTATATTCCTATTGGCGGGTTTGAATCGCCCGCCAATGCTGCCATTGGTTCACTACTGGCGAGCTCAGGAACCTAGTCCCTATTGTTCTCAGAGAGCGAAGCTTGGCTGTGTTTCGCCAGGTCTGTTTATCCCAGGACACAACACCCCTCCCCCCATAGTTCGTCTCCTATCAGGTGACGTAGTCTTTTAAGTATGTTGGTGCCCTCCGTTCTCTTAGCGATCGTCGGGGGGCCGGTACCGGACTGGCGGGGCCCCTATCGGGTGGTCCGCCAGCACAAGGAGCTTGGATCTCTGGTAGTAGCCGAGGCGGTGACGGTGGCGGCTGTAACGGCGGCGGCGGCGGCAGTTCAGCTGTCACCGGGGCCCCCTCCGGATTCCGTGGACTTTCCGGCGCTGGCTCCGCTGTCGGTGCTTGCAGTCGATCGGATGCTGGGGCGGCCGCGGCATTTCCCGGTAACTGGATCTCTGTGTCGGGGTCTTGCCGCCTCCGGAGCTGGTCGACGTGTTTATGGAGGACCCGGTCCCCATCTGTTAGGACTTCGTATGACACTGGCCCAGTGGGTTTTAGGATGCGCCCGGCCACCCACTGAGGCCCCGCCCCGTAGTTCCGGAAGTAGACAGGTTCCCCCGGGAGGAAGCTTCGGGGAGCCTCCTGGTTCTCAACCAGCTTTCTCTCTGGGGCTCGGTCCGGGTGGAGCCTGTCTAATAAAGTGGTAGGGCGGCGGCCCATTAATAGTTCTGCGGGGCAATGCCCGGAGATGGGGTTTGGGGTGGTGCGGTATGTCAGAAGAAAGCGGGCCAGCCGGAACTCCCAGTCCCCCTCCGTTATGCGGCTCAGGGCTTCTTTGGCGGTGCGTACCGTTCTCTCCGCCTGTCCATTTGTTGCCGGGTGGAAGGGCGCTGATCGTATGTGCCTGATTAGGTTCCTTTCGAGGAACGCTTGAAACTCAGCAGATGTGAACGCTGCCCCGTTGTCTGACACGATTGTGTCTGGTAACCCGTGCGTCGCGAATATTTTCCGCAGGGCCCTTATTGCCGCTTTGGCAGAGGTGGTAGACACTGGGCTTATTTCCACCCATTTCGAGTAGGAGTCTACCGTCACCATGAACTGGAGCCCCTGAAATGGCCCCGCAAAATCTATGTGTAGGCATGACCACGGCTTGTGGGTAGACTCCCAGCTTTGGGTTGGCGCTCTCGGGGGATTGGGGCGGACTTCCTGACACCGTGTGCACCCTCGGACCCAGGTTTCAATTTCGGCGTCCATCCCGGGCCACCACACGTAGCTCCTTGCCAGAGCCTTTATGCGTACAATGCCGGGGTGGGCCTCATGTAGCGTTTCTAGAACCCCTTGTCTCATGGGCCCCTGGATGACCACCCTGTCCCCCCATAACAAGCACCCTTTTAAGGCGGATAACTCTTCCCGCCTGGCTTTGTATGCCGTGAACTCTGGCCCTGTCTGTTCCGCTGGCCATCCCCTCACCACCCAGTTTAGGACCCGGGAGAGAATGGGATCTCGGGACGTGCGGGCGGCCACGTCTGCAGCCTGAAGGGGGGGGTTGGCAGCTCCTCCATTAACAAGACTGCGGGAGCCGGGGCCGGATCTTCCCCTGTATGCGGCAGTGGCAGGCGGCTCAAGGCGTCGGCATGACCCAGCACCTTGCCCGGCCGATGCTCCAACTGGTACTGGTAGCCCGCTAAAAACAAGGACCAGCGCAACACCCGGGGCGACAATACCTGCGGCGTTTGTTTGTCCGCCGTGAACAGTCCCAGGAGCGGCTTATGATCGGTTACGAGCGTGAAGGGCCGCCCGTACACAAAGTTGTGAAACTTTTTAACCCCTGCCACCAGTGCCAAGCCCTCCCGGTCGATTTGTGCATAGTTCCGCTCCGCGGGGGACAGCGTGCGGGAGTAATAAGCCACCGGGACTTCCCTTCCATCCGGTAGCTTGTGTGCGACGTCGTCAAAGAACGGCGTCACCCCAGGGATCCCTTTCAACAAATCGTCCATTAGATTTTGAAATATCCCTGGGGCCACACTGACCCCGAACTGCAGCCGCTTCACCCAGAAGGCCCCCCGGTGGGTCACTATGGTTTGCGCCTCGGCCGTGGCCTCATCTACCGGGAGTTGCTGGTACGCCTGCGCGAGATCCAGCTTTCCAAATATGCGCGCCCCCGCCAGTGTGGCTAAGACATGGCTGACCACGGGTACGGGGTATGCGTGCGCCTGAAGTGCCTGGTTAATGGTGCACTTATAATCCGCGCAGATGCGGATTTCCCCGTTTGGCTTGACGGGTGTCACAATCGGGGTCTCCCATCGAGCGTTCGGGACGGGCTCTAGGACTCCCTGGGCCACTAACCGGTCCAGTTCGGCCTCTATTTTCGGGCGGAGGCCCAGGGGCACGGTGCGGAAGCGCCGTCGAACGGGCGTCACGGTGGAGTCTAAGTGAAGCGACACCGGGGGCCCTTTATAACACCCCAGTTTCCCGTCAAAGACCTCAGGGAATTCCTTGCACACCGCCCCCAGTCCTGCACCCCGCACTTATTCACTCCCCCAATCGTTATGCCTAGGGCTTCGAACCACGCCCGCCCCAGGAGACTCACGAGATTTCCCTCTACCACCACCAAGTCCAAGTTCCCCTCAAAGTCTCTGTACTGCACTCGGAAAGTGCCGACTCCCCGGATGGGGACAGGGTTCTTTTGAAAATCCACCAAGCTTAGTGGCGATGGACGTAGAGGGGGTCCCCCTAATGGGCAAAGTCTTTTTAAAGTGTCTAGGGAAATGATGGACGCCGCCAATCCCGAGTCCACTTCCATGCAACAGGGGGACCCCTCGATCCGCACGGTTACTTGGATCTTCGGGGCAGAGGAGAGGTTGGGGTTGGGGAGGCGAAGTACCTGCAGCGGCTGGTCGGTGAGATGGTACAACTCGGCGACCTCTTCCGTCGTCTCGTAGGCGGTGGACGATGCGCGGTGCGGTGGAGCCGACGATCTCGAATTCCTGGGGCCCTTGGACCGGCAGACCCGTGCGAGGTGTCCCTGCTTTCCGCACCCGTGACAAACAGCATCCCGGAACTTGCAGGATTTCCTTCCGTGGCCTTCCCCGCAGCTGGCACAGACGATCCGGTTGCCGGAAGGCTTGGCTGGCTCTCTGTTGGCCTGCTGGAACGGCGCCGGCCGGCGTTGTTGAGGTCTGAGGGCGAAGACCTCTTCCGTATCTACATTCCCGGGGCTTGGACTCCTTCCGACCACATGGGCGGCCGCGGCCGGGCGTTCCCCTTCTGCGGCCTCGTGGGCTGTTGCGGCGTCTAGGGCCTCGTCTAAGGAGAGCCTCCGGTGTCCAACCAACTTGCGCCGCAGCTTGGAGTCCGCCAGGCCCCACACGAACTGCGTCAGCAGGTTGTCCTCCACCTTCGGGAATCCGCAGTCCACCGCGAGCGCCCTTAGCGCGGCCAGGAAGGTGGCAATGGATTCCCCTTGGGCCTGGACTCGCCTCTGGAAATCCATCCTCTTGGCCAGGAAGGTCGGCCGGGGGCTGAAGTAAGCGTTGAGGACATCCAGGATCTCCCCAAACGAGCTCTCCAAGGCTGTGCGGGGCACCAAGAGGCTCTTGGCGAGGCGGACGGTTTGGGTGCCGCAGGCGTTCAGCAGGATCGCTCGTTTCTGGTCGGGGTGGCGGATTTCGTTGAGCTCCAAATAGCTGATGAGCTGGTCAACCCATGCGTCCCAGGTTTCTGGCTGCGATGGATCGAAGTGCTCCAGTGTTACATGAGAAGCGGCCATGGTTCTGTCTGGGAAGGCGTGCGCCGGGGCGAGCGGTGCGGTGCTGCTCTCGGGGTCAGCGATGCGATGCTCGGCGAGCAGTGCGGTGCTGCTCTCGGGGTCAGCGATGCGGCGCTCGGCGGTGTCCTTTTCGTCACTCATGGAGTCACGGAAGGCGTTGAAATCCCACGTTCGTCGCCACTGTAAAGTACTGGGTTTCGGGCCTCATGACTCGGACGACGACATAAGAGAAGACGCGTTTATTCGTACTTCACACAAGACAAAGAACAAACAGTAACGGCCGGAGGCCAACTATATACAGTTAGGGGGGACGGCCCTATATTCCTATTGGCGGGTTTGAATCGCCCACCAATGCTGCCATTGGTTCACTACTGGCGAGCTCAGGAACCTAGTCCCTATTGTTCTCAGAGAGCGAAGCTTGGCTGTGTTTCGCCAGCTCTGATCCCAGGACACAACAGAATTCACTGCCACAGGAGGTGGTGGAGGCTACAAGCACGGACAGCTTCAAGAGGGAAGCTACAGACAGACTAACTTGGCAACTCCTCTTGATCTAGCGGGAGAAAAATTACAACTTCGGAGGGGCAAACTTTTTGGCATTATACCCCGGCATTAACACTCTGTCACACAGCGGCCAAAATATACCAGGTGCTATCAGGAGGTCCAGCAGTGGGGCCAGGACACCAGAAGCCCTCCCACTGCTGCCCCCTCCAGCACTAAGAATAGAGTGCATCACCTGCCCCAGACTGAGAGTTCCTATCTATACCCTGTGGCTAATAGCCACTGATGGACTTCTGCTCCATATGTTTATCTAATTCCCTCTTGAAACTGTCCCTGCTTGTAGCTGCCACCACCTCCTGTAGCAGTGAATTCCACGTGTTAATCACTCTTTGGGTGAGGAAGGACTTCCTTTTATCTGTTCTAACCCGACAGCTCAGCAATTTCATGGAGTGCCCCACAAGTTCTTTTTTGTAGCAGGAAGTCCTTGCTCTTTTTTGTAGCAGGAACTCCTTGCATATTAGGCCACACACCCCCTAATGTAGCCAGTCCTCCCAGAGCTTCCAGTAGCCCCTGTAAGAAAAGCTCTGTAAGCTCTTGGAGGATTGGTGTCGGGTGACCCTGCCATTGTGGGAATGTGGGAGATGCCGCCTTGCTAGCAGTTCTCTGTTAACTGATTCTGTTATCTGTTTATTGGCCTTGAGCGCTTAGCAGCTTGGGCGCAAAGCCCTGCCGTCTCCCACTCACCTCTGAATCGTTAACTATTTTCCCGTGGTCTACATTAAGTGCTCATTGGCCTCTGGGTGTCAGGAGGGTCTTGTATGAAACCACTGTAATTGTTATGGCCACTTGGGATGCCTCATTCCTGACTCAAGAGTTCATAATGTCCTCAACCTTTCTCTGATCAATAAAGCTGAACCCGTTTAAGGAGCCGCAATCGATATGGAGTTATTGGGGAACCTGACAATTGGCTAAATTGGGGTGTGTTGCCTAATATAGTGTCGCCACTTTGGTGTAGTGGTTAAGTGCGTGGACTCTAATCTGGGAGAAGCAGGTTTGATTCCCCCATTCCTCCACTTGCACCTGCTGGATGACCTTGGGCAAGTCACAGTTCTGACAAGAGCTGTTCTTGAAAAAGAGCCGTTTCTGTCAAGAGATCTCTCATCCCCACCTCCCTCACAGGGTGTCTGTTGTGGGGAGGGGAAGGGAGAGGAGTTTGTAAGCCGCTCAGAGACTCCCTTGGGTAGTGAAGGGCGGGGTATAAATCCAATCTCTTCTCTTCTTCTTCTTCTTCTTCTTCTTCTTCTTCTTCTTCTTCTTCTTCTTCTTCTACCTCACAGGGTGTCTGTTGTGGGGAGGGGAAGGGAAAGGAGATTGTCAGCCGCTCTGAGACTCCTTTGGGTAGTGAAGGGTGGAGTATAAATCCAATCTTTTCTTCTTCTTCTTCTTCTTCTACCTCACAGGGTGTCTGTTGTGGGGAGGGGAAGGGGAAGGAGTTTGTGAGCCGCTCTGAGACTCCTTTGGGTAGTGAAGGGCGGGGTATAAATCCAATCTTTTCTTCTTCTTCTTCTTCTTCTTCTTCTTCTTCTTCTTCTTCTTCTTCTTCTTCTTCTTCTTCTTCCTCTTCCTCTTCCTCTTCTTCTACCTCACAGGGTGTCTGTTGTGGGGAGGGGAAGGGAAAGGAGTTTGTAAGCCGCTCTGAGACTCCCTTGGGTAGTGAAGGGCGGGGTATAAATCCAATCTCTTCTCTTCTTCTTCTTCTTCTTCTTCTTCTTCTTCTTCTTCTTCTTCTTCTTCTTCTTCTTCTTCTTCTTCTAATATGCAAAGGAGTTCCTGCTACAAAAAGAGCAGGACAAAGTTTAAGTCCTTCAAGACCAAGGAAGTTTTATTTTTTTTTTGATCTGTTAAAAAAAAAGGTATCCGCACTGTTTTGCCTGCTAATTTAACAAACCGCTCCTATATACGCAACGGTGATCTGTAATTCCATTTCACTGTCTGATGGAGGATGCCTTCCACATGAAAGCTCACGCCTTGAAGAGGACTTTGGTGGTCTTAAAGGTGCCCGACGGGGCTGAAACTTTGTTCTGTTGCTTCAAGTCCAACACAGCAACCCACTTGAATCCATTGTTAACCTAATGAAGGAACCAGGTGGGTAACTTCAGATCTGCCCAAAGGGGACGGTATCGCTTCGCTCAAGATGACAAAATCCCTTGAACTGGGCAATGCCACAGAGGCCGAGCTTGGATCTCACAGCCGGGGTGCCAGCCCAGAAGAGGGTGGGCGCACCTTTCTTGGGGGGACACCATACCTTGAATGGGACTCCTGCCAAACATTGGGCCTGGTCACATGGGCCAGATAACGTGGGGGCGGGGAGGCGTGGCTGTTCGCCCCGGAGGAAAATAAAGCACAGTAGCCCGATCACACGGTCCCCCGAGTCTCCGCGCTTAGGCTGTCACCTGCCGATCACACGGCGATGCTGAAGCGTGGCAAAGAAGTGGCGCGGCGTGGTCACACAAGCAGTTCGACATTTGTGCGCATCCTCTGGAGGCTTAAAAACAACATCTGGTTTGTGACGGGACGCGGACGGGCGCCAGATGCCACGGGATGCTAGCACTCCCGCGATCAGATGCCCGCCTTTGCCCCGCGTTTTCTGGATACCAGTGCACTTTCCACGGTACTTTTTAACTCAGAATCTTCGGTGGGACGCTACCGGTTGGGCATGGGAGCACGACGCTTCCCAGATGTTGCGGTGTGATCGCGCCCCGAAACTCCGCCTGGCATTCGTGCCCTCCGCGCAGCAAATTCTCCGTGTGACCGGGGCCACCGTTCTTTTTACCCAGAAAAAGGTGGACGAAATCAGCACGAAGAAAAAGACACGGGAGGTCAATTTGCGGAAGATTTGCTTAGCCGAATCTGGCCCACAGAACCCGAACACCGGGGCTGGCATCGCCCTCTGCAGCCAATCTCCGCCCAACTAGGCCATGGTCCACCTCACCTGAAACCTCTTCCCTCTTCCCAGGAATCGGCCTTGCTTGCTTTTTGCAGCACAGCCATGCCCTCTTATCTCAAAGAGAGAAACCACATCTGAAGTGAGGAAGGAGGCCGTTTCCTCGGCCGTAGACCTCTCCAGTCAAGAGCCGGGGGCGGCGGTGGCCTTTCGCCAGTTTGGTTTAGTGGTTAAGTGTGCGGACTCTTATCTGGGAGAACCAGGTTTGATTCCCCACTCCTCCACTTGCACCTGCTGATGTGACCTTGGGTCAGTCACAAGCTCTGGCACAGCTGTTCTCTCAAGGACAGTTTCTGTCAGAAGTTCTCTCAGCCCCGCCTACCTCACAGGGTGTCTGTTGTGGAGAAGGGAAGGGAAAGGAGTTTGTAAGCCGCTCTGAGACTCCTTTGGGCAGTGAAGGGCGGAGTTTAAATCCAATCTCCTCTTCCTCTACTACCTCACAGGGTGTCTGTTGTGGGGAGGGGAAGGGAAGGGAGTTTGTCAGCCGCTCTGAGACTCCTTCGGGTACTGAAGGGCGGGGTATAAATCCAATCTCTTCTTCCTCTTCTACCTCACAGGGTGTCTGTTGTGGGGAGGGGAAGGGAAAGGAGTTTGTAAGCCACTCTGAGACTCCTTTGGGCAGTGAAGGGCAGGATATAAATCCAATCTCCTCTTCTTCTTCTACCTCACAGGGTGTCTGTTGTGGGGAAGGGAAGGGAAAGGAGTTTGTAAGCTGCTCTGAGACGCCTTTGGGCAGTGAAGGGCAGGGTATAAATCCAAACTCTTCTCTTCTTCTTCTCTCCTGGAAGCCAAACTCCAGCTGGAGTGGGCCAGTACATAAGGAGCCAGCATCTGAGGAAATGACCATGCACACAAAAACTCATACTTCAGCTGAAACTTTATGAGTCCTAAAGGTGCCACTGCTTTGTTCTACTTTATTCTACCGCTTTGGACCAACAGGGCTACCCACCTGGGTCTATGCAATGGGGGTGTTACCTTTTCCTTAAGGTAAAGGTAAGGGTTCCCTTGCTCGAAAGCCAGTCGAATCCGACTCTAGGGTTGCGGTGCTCATCTCCGTTTCAAAGCCGAAGAGCCAGCGCTGTCCGAAGACATTTCCGTGGTCATGTGGCCGGCATGACTAAACACCAAGGCGCACGGAACGCAGTTACCTTCCCACCGAAGTGGTACCTATTTATCTACTTGCAATTTCTTGCTTTCGAACTGCTAGGTTGGCAGGAGCTGGAACTAGAGACGGGAGCTCACTCCGTCATGCGGCACTCTCGGGTCTCGAACTGCTGAACTACTGACCTTCCACAGCCTGCAGTTCAGCATCTTAAGCACTTGAGCCACCACAGCTCCTCACCTTTTCCTTAGGTACCGCTATAAACGGGAAGATTCCCACACTGAAAACCAGAACTCATAGAATCTTAGAATCACAGAGTTGGAAGGGGCCATACAGAGGCCATCTAGTCCAACCGCCTGGTCAGCACAGGATCAGCCTAGCGCATCCCTGACAACAAGTGTTTGTCCAGCCGCTGCTTAACCAGCGAGGGGGAGTTCGCCACGTCCCTAGGCAGCTGATTCCACTGTTACACAGCTCTTAGGGTAAAAAAGTTTCTCCTAAGATCTGGCCAGTACCTTCCCGCCCATAATTTCAACCCGTTCTTGTGAGTCCTCTCCTCTGCTGCCCACAGGAACAGCTCCCTGCCCTCCGCTTAAGTGACAGCCCTTCAAAGACTTCAAGAGAGCCATCCTCTCCCCCTCCGCCTCCTCTTCTCCAGACTGGACATTCCCAAGGAGTCCCTCAACCTTTCCTCGTAGGGTTTCTTGGTCTCCAGACCCCCGATTATCCTCGTCACTCTCCTCTGCACCCGCTCCATCCTGCCCATGCCCCTTTGTGAAGTGAGGCCTCCAGAACTGCAAACATCAGCAGGAAGAAAAAAAACACGGGAGGTCAATTTGCGGCAGATTTTCTTAGCCAAATCTGGCCAACAGAACCCGAACACCGGGGCTGGCATCTCCCTCAGCAGCCAATCTCCAGCCAACTGGGCCACGGTCTATCTCACCTGAAACCGCTTCCTTCTTCCCGGGAATCAAACTTTGCTTGCTTTTCGCAGCACAGCCGTGCCCTCTTATCTCAAAGAGGGAAACCACATCTGAAGTGAGGAAGGAGGCCGTTTCCTTGAGTGTGGACCTCTCCAGTCAAGAGCCGGGGCGGAGGTGGCCTTTCGCCTCCTGGAAGCCACGCTCCACCTGGAGTGGGCCAGGACGTCCAGGGCCAGTATCTGAGGAAGTGACCGTACACACTAAAGCTCATACCGTGAATGAAACTTTGTTGGTCTTAACTTTGTTGGCCCCTCAAGCCCCTGGACTCAGGCTGGAGGGGCCAAAGGTTTGATTCAATCTAAGGCACCATCATGTCTTTATGTGATCTGCCGGCGAAGCAGATGCTCCGTCACGGAGGCACGGCCCTCTCGCCTGTAATGACACAGGTCCCTCGAACGAAGTGTAAAGAGCTTTGCTTCCCTTAAAATCCTGCTCCGACTCAAAGTTTGGTTCAGGCTTCGAATGCGGCCTGCTTGTGAGTTCAACAGAGCTCGAAATGGTCTTGTGGAGAAAGAGCAGGGTGACCTTGTTAAGCGCTGGTAACACCAGCTGGAGAAAGGGGGTTCCGAAGTCTGGTACCGACTTTCCAGTTAGCCACATTCTTTTCAGTTAGGCCATGACCTGTGAGAAAGGGGCCATGCCCAGCTGCGGACTGGCATTGTTCCTTCCTCCCAGGTCAAACGACCGTTTACATCACCTCTTCATCCATTGGCCCAACACTTTGGCTATGTGTCATCACTAAGAGGCCTTATTGGCCCATAGGCCTGGAACCACGACGGTCCCTTCACCCATAAAAACATGAGATTCTTGTCTGTCCTCAGCTTGATGGTGGCTACTCAAGTGGCTATTCCATAAGGAAGGCCGAGCGCCGACAAATAGATTCTTTCGAATTATGGTGCTGGAGAAGACTCTTGAGAGTCCCTTGGATGGCAAGGAGATTGAATCAGTCAATCCTAAAAGAAATCAACCCCTGACTGTCCCCTGGAAGGCCAGAGACTGAAGCTGAAGCTCAACTACTTTAGCCACCAAAGGAGAAGGGAGCCCTCGCTGGAGAAGACCCTGATGCTGGGAAAGACCAAAGGTCAAAGAAGAAAAAAGGGACGGCAAAGGATGAGATGGTGAGACAGTATCATCGAGGCAACGAACATGAAATTAAGCAAACTCCGGAGCACGACGGAAGACAGGAGGGCCTGGCATGATGTGGTCCGTAGGGTTGTGAAGAGTCGGACTAGACTGTGCAACTGAACAACAACAACAACAACAGCTTGAGACCTAGCCATGTAAACGCCTTCTTCTTCATTTTCGGCCATCTTGGATAACTGCTTGCACGGGCCAAATAGCTCTGTCCTGCTGGGACTCGGGAGTAGAGCCGCTTTAGACTACTGGAACTTTAATCTCAGAATGGGTAATACCTTATAACTTGGGACAAATCTATTACAGTTTAGTTAGCCTTTAAATATCTTTTTTGTTGGCAACACTGGGAGGGCTTCTGGAGTTCTGGCCCCACTGCTGGACCTCCTGATGGCACCTGGTATTTTTGGCCACTATGTGACAGAGCGTTGGACTAAATGGGCCATCGGCCTGATTCAACATTGGCTTCTCTGATGTTCTTATGGATGAACATATGGAGCAGAGGTCCATCCGTGGTTGTTAGCCACAAGGTATAGATAGGGACTCTGGGGCAAGGGATGCTCTGTATTGTTGGTGCTTGGAGGGGGGGTCAACAGTGGGTGGGCTTCTAATGTCTTGGTCCCACTGCTGGACCTCCTGATGGTGTCTGGTATTTTTGGCCACTGTGTGACACAGAGTGTTGGACTGGACGGGCCATTGGCCTGATCCAACAGTGGCTTCTCTGATGTTCTTATGTCTGGGGCAAGGGATGCTCTGTATTCTTGATGCTTGGGGGGAGTCAACAGTGGGAGGGCTTCTAGTGTCCTAGCCCCACTGCTGGACCTCCTGATGGCCCCTGGTATTTTTGGCCACTGTGTGACACAGAGTGTTGGACTGGATGGGCCATTGGCCTGATCCAACACTGGCTTCTCTGATGTTCTTATGTTTTACCCTCACAGGCTTTTGTTCCTGTTTAAAGTATTCTTGCACATTAATAAAAACATATATTTTAATTTTCTTTTGTGGTTATTTACTTTCACAGTCCTCAATCTAAATCCAGAGCCTAGACTGGCAGGCCACCTACCAGCAGTGTTCCCTCTAAGCTGAGCTAGTGTGAGCCAGCTCACAGTTTTTTAGCCTCCAGCTCACACGTTTTTGTCTTAGCTCAGGAAGGGAGGGCTCCAGAGCAGACTAATTGATGCAGCAGCCAAATCACTCGCTCACAAATTTAATGCCAGTTGCTCACAAAGTAGAATTTTTGCTCACAAGACTGCACAGTTTACACGGAGCATTGCCTACCAGTATAACTTGTCTTTTGTTAGGAACTCCGTCTGTGAGCCTGCCTTGCAGGGTGGACTTTCTGATTTAGACCCAGAAGGGTTAGAGGCTTTGACCTTTGGTTTCCGACTGTTGGGTTAGTTAAAGGGACTGGTGGCAGACTATCGGACTGGTGTGTGAACAGTCATACCCCAGGGCTTTGTAATTTTGGGGTGCAGCCCCGTACCAAAAGGCATTTGGCCTGGGCTGGGCTAAGTGACCCTTTGATACCAACCACACATCGTGTCTGCACCAGTTTCCAGTGAACATAACATAAGAACAAAAGAGAAGCCAATGTTGGATCGGACCAGTGTCCCATTCTGTCCAACGCTCTGTCCCACAGTGGCCGGAAATACCAGGGGCCATAATAATAATGCTACAGATCTGCAGCCAAAAGGTGAGGTTATCATTTCACTTGAGATGACAACATAGCTTGAACTGGGCAATGCCACAGAGGTTGGGCTCGGAGCTGCCAGCCAGGGTGCCAGCCCAGAAGAGGGTGGGCGCGCCTTCCTTTGGGGTGACAAAATACCTTGAGTGGGACTCCTGCCAAACACTTTTCTTTTTACCCCACCCCCAAAAGATGGATGACATTAGCAGGAAGGGGGAAAACATGGGCGGTCCAGTTACGGTACATTTGCTTAGCCAAACCTGGCCGAAACCAAATTCCAGGGCTGTTATCTCCAATTTACAGCCAGCACGGCCACAATCCGCCTCACCTTAAACCGCTTCCTTCTTCCCAGGAATCAAACTCTTGCTTGCTTTTCTCAGCAGAGCTCTCTCACTTATCTTGGAGAGAGAAACCAGATCTGAAGGGAGGAAGGAGGCCATTTCCTTGGCCGTGGACCTCTCCAGTCAAGAGCCAGGGGCGGAGGCGGCCTTTCGCTTCCCAGAAGCCATGCTCCACCTGGAGTGGGCCAATACGTCCAGGGCCAACATCTGAGGAAGTGCGCGTGCACACGGAAATTCATACTTAGACTGAAACTTTTTGGTCTGATTCAGTATAAGGCAGCTTCATGTCTTTCTGTGATCTGCAGGCAAAGCAGATGCTCCGTCACAGAGAAGAAGAAGAAGGAGGAGGAGGAGGAGGAGGAGGAGGAGAAGAAGAAGAAGAAGAGATTGGATTTATATCCCGCCCTTTGCTGTAGTGGTTAAGTGCGCGGACTCTAATCTAGGAGAACCGGGTTTGATTCCCCACTCCTCCACTTGCACCTGCTGGATGACCTTGGGCAAGCCACAGTTCTCTCAGAGCTGTTCTTGAAAAAGAGCAGTTTCTGTCAGAGCTCTCTCAGCCCTGCCTACCTCACAGGGTGTCTGTTGTGGGGAGGGGAAGGGAAAGGAGTTTGTAAGCCGCTCTGAGACTCCAAGAGAAGGGCAGGGGATAAATCCAATCTCTTCTCTTCTTCTTCTCTTTACTCGAAGTCTCAGAGTGGCTTACAATCTCCCTTCCCCTCCCCACAACAGACACCCTGTGAGGTAGGTGGGGCTGAGAGAGCTCTGAGAGAACTGCTCTTGAGAGAATGGCTCCAAGAGAACTTGTGACTGGCCCAAGGTCACACCAGCAGCTGCAATTGGCGGAGGAGTGAAGAATCAAACCCGGTTCTCCCAGATCAGAGTCCGCGCACTTAACCACTACACCAAATTGAAGGCATGGTGCTCTCGCTTGTAATGACACAGACGCCTGGAACCAACTACGTATCACATCTGATCCACTTTCCAATGTGATAATGCCTCAGAGGTGCAGCAGTGTGGCCCCCAAAATTCCATGAACTGGGCAATGCTACAGAGGCTGGGCTTGGACCTGGCAGTCGGGAGTTCCAGCCCAGAAATGGGTGGGCGCGCACCTTCCTTGGGGAGATAAAATACCATGAATGGGTCCTGCCAAACGCTTTTCTTTTGGCCCAGGAAAATATGGACATTAGCAGGAAGACAGATCCAAGTAGCCAGCCGTGTTGGTCTGAAACAGTCGAACAAAGTTAGAGTCCCGTGACTCCTTTAAGACCAACAAAGGTTTATTCAAGGTGTTGTGTATTAGAATGTGAATCCATGCTATACCTTCCCATGTCAAGCTTGATTCTGAATGTGGCTCTTAATCCGTCGCATTACCATTGGTCGGTTTCTGAGAAACCTCTGTCAATATCCAATCACTGTGTGAAAAATGTATCAAAGAGGGAACGGTCCTGATTGGCCTTTATCCCTGCATTGTTATTGGCTCTTATCTTGTTATGGGTGTGGCTTTGAAAGCCCGGGAACAGTTTTAAAAGGGAGCTGTGCTCCATTTGCGTGTGGTGTGTTCCTGAGTTGGAGTTTGCCATTAAATAAAGTTGAAATCACTTCTTGCTGAAATCCTGTTGTTGCGTGGCCTACTTAACTCAAGGTGTGAGCTTTCGTGTGCAAGGCCTACTTTTTCAAATGTGCTGGAATGGTAGGTGAGGCTCAGACTTATAGACAGGGACTTAACAGGAAATTAACCTGGAACATGATGGTGTTTAAGATATGCAAAGTCGGAACTAAATAACAAGCTAAGGTCAACAGTTGTAAAGCAATAAACACGTCAAAATAGCAGATCAAAATCCATTCATAAAGAATACAGCGACCCAACAGGTAGCCGCGAATGTCCTCCTGTTTCGGTTTCCTCGTTCTCAAGAATCACTGTGATTTTGCAACCAATATTTTCAAAAAACTTCACAGGGAAAACTGTTAGAGGGTTTCCTTCTGAATGGAACACACCGATGGAGCCTACATTGGTTGGCCCACCAGACTGCAGTGAATTCTGAAAACCTCTGTGGGGCTATTTAAATTTTGAAGACCTCCCCAGGACTCAACAGGGATATTGGTTTCTTATCTCATTACGTGTGCTAACTCATTCAATTCTCACATATGTATTCTCAACAAGAACATAAGAACATAAGAGAAGCCAATGTTGAATCAGGCCAATGGCCCATCTAGTCCAACACTCTGTCACTCAGCGGCCAAAAATACCATGTGCTATCAGGAGGTCCAGCAGTGGGGCCAGGACACTAGAAGCCCTCCCACTGCTGCCCCCTCCAGCACCAAGAATAGAGTGCATCACCTGCCCCAGACTGAGAGTTCCCATCTATACCCTGTGGCTAATAGCCACTGATGGACTTCTGCTCCAGATGTTGATCTAATTCCCTCTTGAAACTGTCCATGCTTGTAGCTGCCACCACCTCCTGTGGCAGTGAATTCCATATGTTAATCACTCTTTGGGTGAAGAAGTATTTCCTTTTATCTGTCCTAACCTGTCTGCTCAGCAATTTCATAGAGTGCCCACGAGTTCTTGTATTGTGAGAAAGGGAGAAAAGTACTTCTTTCTCAACCTGCTCTATCCCATTCATAATCTTATGAACCTCAATCATGTCACCCCTCAGCCGTCGTTTCTCCAAACTAAAGAGCCCCAAGCATTTTAACCTTTCTTCATAGGGAAGGTGTTCCAACCCTTTTATCATTCTAGTTGCCCTTCTCTGCACTTTTTCCAATGCTATAATATCCTTTTTGAGATGTGGTGACCAGAACTGTACACAGTATTCCAAGACTATACATCTTCTGTATTTTAGTGTATTTGTTTTTCAGAATAGTATATTAGAATACTGAATGTAATACAAGGAACACTGGAATGTTTGGCTGACATAACACTACACCCCTCTTAAAAAAGAGAGAGATAAATGACCTTAAGTGACCTCCGCACCTGAGAGGAGCGAATGGGAAGTCTCAGTCTTATTTTGACATATTTATTGCTCTACAACTGTTGTCCTTATAACCTTAGCTTGTTATTTAGTTTTGTCTTGGCATACCTTAAAACATCTTCATCGTGTTACTTGTTAATCTGTTGTTTCCTCTGTGTATATGTTTGAACCTTACCTACCATTCCAATGCATTTGAAAAAGTGTTCCTGCATTTTTTTTCTCTTATAAAGAGAATATTTATAAAATGTTTCATAGATGGTATATAACACCAACTAAGTTATCAAAATTTTACCCTAATATGTCAAATGATTGTTGGAAATGTCAAAAAGAAAATGTTGGTTCCTTTTTTCATATGTGGTGGACTTGTGATAAAAAGAAAAAGGGTTTTGGATACATGAAATATTGCATTTAAAAAAACAACAACAACAATATACCCTTTAGTTGCTGTAGATTTTCCGGGTTGTGTGGCCATGGTCTTGGCATTGTGCGAAGACCACGGCCACGCAACCCGGAAAATTTACAGCAACTAATGAACTCCAGCCATGAAAGCCTTCGACAACGATAATATACCCTTTGCACCAGAACTCTTTTTATTGAATATACTTCCGGAAAATTGTAAAAAACAAGACTCTTATCTTATCATACATGTAGTTACAACTGCTAGAATATTGTGTGCTAAATACTGGAGAAGAAAGGAGACGCCTTCACAAGAAGAAATAATAAATAAACGAATAGAAACGTTTAACTCTGAAAGGATATAAAGAGGAACACTTTGAGGAAACATGGTCAAGACTTTACAATTGGATTGAAGAATATAACAAATGAACATGAACGTAACCAAAACAGAGGACGGTAAGAACATTTATATGCCTAAAGGTAAAGGTTCCCTTGCTCGAAAGCCAGTCGAATCCGACTCTAGGGTTGCAGTGCTCATCTCCATTTCCAAGCCGAAGAGCCAGCGCTGTCCAAAGACGTTTCCATGGTCATGTGGCCGGCATGACTAAACACCAAGGCGCACGGAACGCTGTTACCTTCCCACCGAAGTGGTACCTATTTATCTACTTGCAATTTCTTGCTTTCGAACTGCTAGGTTGGCAGGAGCTGGAACCAGAGACAGGAGCTCACCCCATCATGCGGCACCCAGGTCTCGAACTGCTGAACTACTGACCTTCCACAGCCTGCAGTTCAGTGTCTTAACCACTTGAGCCACCGCAGCTCCTAAAGATATGCCTAAAAACGTAAGGTGTAGAAATACATTTATATCGAGAGGTGTGTGGATAACATAACAGTTAATTCAAAAAGGCGGAGAGATTCTCCCATTTAATGTTTGTTTTGTTCTGTCCCTCTATGTTTGTTGTTATAAAAAAAAACCCAGTTAAAAATAAAAGAAAAAGAAAAAAATGTCCATGCACATGAAAACTCATACTTTGAATAAACCTTTGTTGGTCTTAAACCAACTGGACTCTAAATCAGCACGAAGAAAAAACATGGGGGGTCAATTTACAGCAGATTTGCTTAGCCAAATCTGGCCAACGGAACCAGAACTCCAGGGCTGTCATCTCCATCAGCAGCCAATCTCCGCCCAACTGGGCCACGGTCCACCTCCCCTGAAACCTCTTCCTTCTTCCCGGGAATCGAACCTTGCTTGCTTTTCTCAGCAAAGAGAGAAACCACACCTGAAGTGAGGAAGGAGGCCGTTTTCTTGGCTGTGGACCTCTCCAGTCAAGAGCCGGGGGCGAAGGTGGCCTTTTGCCTCCTGGAAGCCAAACTCCAACCGGAGTGAGCCAATATGTCCGGGGCCATTACCTGAGGAAATGACCGTGCACACCAAAGCTCATACCTCGAATGAAACTCTGGCCCCAGTCACACGGGCTAGAAAACGCGCGGGAGAGGCGTGGCAGTTTGCCCCGGAGCTAAATAAGGCGCCGTAGCCTGATCTCACAGGCCACCGGGTTGCCACGCGCCAGCTCCGTGCCGCGATCACACCACGCTGCTGCAACACGGCAAAACAGCAGCACAGCAGACCACGCAAGTGCGAAGTGCGCATGTGCCGTGGGGGGGGGCGGGCCGCTGTTGGTGACTTGTGTGTGCGCATGCTCTGTCCAGCGTTGGTGCGCATCCCAGGAAACTTACAACATCCGGAAACCCCGGGGACATGGGCGGGCATCGGAAGCCGCGGGATACCGGCGCTCCCACAATCAGACGCCAGCCTTTGCCCGGGTGTTTCCAGAAACTAGTACCTCGGACCTACTAGTTTTTTACCCCGCGTTTTCGGAGGGAAGCCGCGGGTTGGCCATGGGAGCCCTACGCCTCCCAGATGTGCTCGTATGAACGCGCACGGAAAGTCCGCAGGGCTCCCGTGACTTCAGCGGGGCAAATGCTCCGTGTGGACGGGGCCTCTGTTAGTCTTAAAAGGTGCCACTGCTTTGTTCTACTTTGTTCTGCTGTTTCAGACCAACAGGGCTACGCGCCCAGATCTATAGATCAAGGTGGACCCAACAACACCAACTACATCATCCCAGGTGCATTCACGTGCTCATCTTCTAACATTGTATATGCCATTAAATGCCAACATTGTCCTTTGGCTGTCTACATAGGACAAACAGGGCAAACCCTATGGCAAAGGGTAAATAGAAACAAATCTGATATCAGGAATCACAAGACTGAGAAACCTGTAGGGGGACATTTCAGCCTTTCAGAACATTCAATGGGTGACCTCAAAGTAGCTGCTCTATTGCAAAGGAACTTCGGGAACAGAACAGAAAGGGAAATAGCTGAATTACAAGTTATTACAACACTCGGGACAAACACCCCACCAGGACTTAACAGGGATATTGGTTTCTTATCCCATTACATATGCTAATTCATTCAATTCTCATACATGTATTCTCACCAAGAAGGACTATACATCCCCTATATTTTAATGTTTTTTAAAAACATTTATTTTTATTTATTTATTTATTTATTTATTTATTTATTAGATGTTTATCCCGCCCTCCCACCAAAGTAGTATATTATAATAGCGAAATAGTATATTATAATAGTGATTGTAATGCAATGCAATATTTTGTTGATCTCTGACGTAACACTGCACCCCAGGAAAAGGATTCTGTCAGTTAACTCCATGTTTTTGTGGAGCAAAATGTTATTTTTTTAAAAAAAATCTCATTTTACTAGTGTTAACAATTAAGAATATAATTGAATATGCAATGTAATTTGGAATGGTAGATTTAAATGTAATTCTCCGTTTGGGGGACAACGAAAATACTCTCCACAGCCAGGATGCTGTAAAGTTTGCCTCCATGCTGGAAAGGAGATGGACGGGGGGGGGTCTAAGGACTGGATTCTCACAATATGGGGCACATCCATCTCCAGTTCTGACATATTTATTACCTGTGTTGTTCCCCCCCCAGCTGAGCCCAAACAGATGATAACCAGGAACCAAAGCTTGTCATTCTTTTGATCTGTTAATAAACATCTTCACTATTTTGCATGCTAATTTAACAAGCCACCCTGTAATTCCATTTCATCGTCTGACGAAGCATGCGTGCGCAGGAAAGCTCACATCCAGGGCCGGCTCGCCCATAGGTTTGACCCAGC
>JAPDNY010000353.1:0-48364 GCA_029375565.1 Gekko gecko | reverse complement strand
ATGAGAACAGTAGAGTCAATAGAAGACTTAGAAAATGCCAGAAGAAGTGATTTAATAAATACTTTTAGGAGTCTGACGCCCTTCTTTCAGGGAGTCCTGCCAAGGTAGGTTCGAAATATTGGACTGGCCAAAGGCCTTCCTCTAGGCATTGGAAAATTGGAGCATAACCTCCTTCTTTCCAGTGGGCTCAGTAAAGGCTCTAGGTTCGAAATATCGGACTGGTATCGAGGATATGCAATCACCTCCCCCTTTTGGGAAAGGGACCCCGGTGCAGCCAGTCACCCGAGAACCTGCATTGCTCATTTTTCAACAATTTTTCCTGGCATTCTTAAGTCCAACCACTTCAGTTTAAATCACAAAGAGAGAGTTCGCTTGCCAACTTTAAAATCCAATGGCAACCCCAATGTGTGAAGTTTCATTTTTGAAGTGTTGCATTAATGCTAAATGTTATTTGTTGTTTGTCTTAATGTATGTGTCTTGGTACAGTGAGACCCAGGAGACACTGCGCGAAATGTACTTTGCATGCGTACTCTCCTTCCACTGACGCTGTACGTCCAGCTCCGGACACCTTCGTCTAGTTAGCAAGGGCCGAGAGTCAACGAGACCCCTTGGACTGTACCAAGTGTTGCAAATGCAGAGGGAGGTCTGCATTTGGAGAATTGTTCTTCTGTTTTTGTGCTTCAATAGGTGAAGGTCCCTCAGAGGGATCCTTCTAGTTAAAACTGTTAATCCAATGACAGGATAACAGCAGGAGCTCGACAAGTCTCCTAGTTTAAAAGAGGACTTTTCCTCGAGGCTGGTATTCCGAACCTACAGACTTGCCAGGCCCACTGACCCTCCTGTTCAGCTTTGGAGTTCAGTGGTCCGAGCAACAGGGTCAGTCAGCCTCACCCTCAACAGAGAGAGAAGCTTGACTTGATTTAATATTTCCTCAGGGTAAGAACTTTTGGAAATGCTGCTAAGATTAGTGTGTGAATGCTTGAATGACTATTAATAATTTTCTTCATGAACTTGGATGGAATCATGAATGCAGATTGCATGAACACTAGTCTAAATGTTTGGTTTAATTTCATAGAAAATGTGTTTATTTTACTAACTGTGCTCCCATGGTGCAATGCGATGCCAGAAGAGGGAAGAACTGTTTGCTATGCAAAAACACTCCCTTCCTTGTGTCAGTGGACATGCGCACGTTCCGGAATGGACATGCCTCAGTTCATTAACATTAGGGAATGGAAACCTCTTGTTGGAAGAAGAAAGGAGAAACTTGAAGATCTTTACAGCTTACTTGTTGTGTAAATATAGCTGGCCTTGTTCACTTTGAATTGGCACTGCAAGTGTCAAGAAAAGGAATAGGCTGACGAAGTCTCCTCTGAATACTCTTTTTTCTTGACTCTGAAGAAGATGTTTTACTGAACACTGAAGAAATGTGATTTTATTTCTTCCATGTTTTTCTTGTACGTAATTATTTTTATATTGTTTACAATTGAGCCCATATCTCTCAATGAGGACTGCCCTCAGGGAGAGGAATAGCATGTATCAATACAGTATAGTCTATACTACTGATTTTATAACCAATTTTTCTATTTTTTATATATTTGCTATGTAAAGCAATAGGTAATAATCTACCTCAATAATGCTATTGGTATAGTTTACATGATTGTTATGTGTTACCTTAGTAATGACGTGTATGTATATGTATACTTATCTACATGTCCATGGAGACACCTGTGCTTGTTTGCTTCCTTGAAGTTTGACATTCACAGTGGCAATTTGTTTTTTTTAATAGGGCTAGTTTTTTTTTTTTTGAGTCTGTCCCCCAACGATTAGCTTCAGATAATTGGTCCTGGGTACAAGGAAACCTGTTCATGCTTCAGGTCCAGACCAGACGAGACGACATCAACCAACGAGCATTGGGTTACCAACGCCACCAAACTTTGTTGTTGTTGTTACATCATGGACGGTCTGAGGTGTTCACGTTACACACGCCACCCCATAAGTATTTGGAAGTCATGGCCATCATCTCGCTTCGCTCACTGAGGCCATGAAAGGGGGGACTGTTAGGAGATGTACTTTGAAAATGCTTTTATTTGTTGTTTTCTGACCTGCACACACATCTGAATGGTGCATACAAATGTCTTTGCATTGGGAGAAATGTATGGTTTGTTTGATGTGACTCTCTGCACTAGGAAGGTACCCTTCAGCCTTTACTTTCATGCTAATGAAGTCACAAACACACACACCTCGCATACACCTACCCATCAGGCACTGGGAACAAGAAAGCATCTCCATTATGGTCTGCCAGAAGGATGGTAGAAACAACAACCTGTCCACCATCAGGAATCTGAATTCCACACGTAACCCACAGGATGCTTGGTATTTTACATGTGTTAAGGCTGTTTCCCATTTGCGACTTGGACCAAGCCAGAGTCATCTGCACTTCTAAGGTTTCCATGACAACCCATCTTTGCACCTTGGACCAAATGTTCTCTTTAGTAAAGGTGTAGATTTCCAATATTGCCCCACCTTAGTAGGAGGGTACCCCACATCCTACGGCCAATGATATACGGATGGGACGGACTGGAGGAGGACCCCAATGCCAGCCCCCAAACCCAGCTAATAAAAGCAGGGTTCATCTTTTGTTAGGGTTCGTTGTCGACACCTTCCCCAACTAGCTAGCAGGTCATTTAATCCTCACACATGTTGGCTGGTTCTAACTGTGTGCAGTAAAAGTAAGAATATCCTTAGTTAGAAACAATTCTTGTATTCTTCACTGAGAAGGTCGAACTTCAGGATCAGGTAAGTATCACGTGTATTCCCCTTTCCTAAACACTTCTAGTTTAAAACCCCATATGGTTTTCCATTTCTACTGTATCTAAAGGAACTTGTGTGTATGTGTGAGTGCATCAGTATTGTTTGCCTGTGTACTAAATAGATATTATTCAGTAAAGAGAATATTTGATTTTTCTAAAGAAACCTTGTCAAGTGATCTCTTTTGGGAAACTGGGTCTCTGAGCGAAACCACTTTCTCTGTATACATAGACCAGAACTCAATATAAGTTTAGCCCAATAAATGCGTAAATAAGCATTTCGGTTAACACTTCCTTCCAAGGCCCCCCCAACTTCCATCCAGCCCTCTGGCTCTCTGGGTCACCTGGAAGCCTCCCAACTGTCTGGGTTGCCTGGAAAACTTCCCACCACCGCCCCTTCCCCAAGTGTAGCTTGCTTCCCCATGTAGGCAAGCAGAGTGTGAATGCTGCAAAGGTGAGTTTTTAACATCTTTTTTATTATTTTGTGATGTCAGTGCCCCCTGACTTATTTAAAAGCCCCCTGAATTACAAAATCCTGGCTATGGGCCTGGAAAGATGCCTGGCCCAGGTCATTTCAGGCTTCAAAGGTCTGAAATCTCACACTGAAGTATGCCCAACTGGGAAACAATTAGCTGTTTCAGTTAGCTCCAGGGAGCTAACCCTTTCTTTCCTAGCCTGATAGCCATCTTTCAGGCCGGCTGCAGCTTCCGGGCACCTTCGAAAAGCGTTTTGTGTAGCTTCTTGTAGAACATTTTTCAGCTATGTAATCAAACAAGTCACCAGGATGTGTGTAACTGTCGCTAGAGCATTCCTGCGAAGGAAAGGGTATAGTTAGTAAAATGGTCACACCTAGGAAAAAGGTGTTCCTGGGCACTGCCAGCATCTGGACTCTATTATGGATGGTTTAGACTGCTTCGCATAATATATACTCTTTCCCCAACAATATTTTTAACCACAGTAAATCTAGAGTATGCATTATTCATTGTTCATTTATGTGTTTATTGTTTTTTATCATTTATTTATTGATTTACTGCATTTGTACCTCGCCTTTCAACCTAATATACTACCAAAGTTGCAGAAGAAGAAGAGGAGGAGCAGGAGGAGGAGGAGATTGGATTTATACCCTGCCCTTCACTACTCAAAGGGGTCTCAGAGCGGCTTACGATCTCCTTCCTTTCTTCTCCCCTAATCCATTTCATCTTCACAACTCTGAGTTTGGTTAGGCTGAGAGCATGACTGGTCACCCAGCAAGGTTCCACGGACCAAGGATTCGAACCTGGCTTACCCAGATCCTGATCTGATACTCAAACACTCCAGTCACACTACACAGCACTGGCTCGCTACATGTAGTAAATGGAGTGCACCACATGTATAATTTGAGTATAAAGACCAGGGCTCTTTTTGTAGCAGGAAGTCCTTTGCATATTAGGTGACACACCCCTAATGTAGCCAATCCTCCAAGAGCTTACAGAGCTCTTCTTACAGGGGCTATTGTAAGCTCTTGGAGGATTCACTACATTAGGGGCGTGTCACCTAATATGCAAAGGAGTTCCTGCTCAAAAAGAGCCCTGATAAAGACCCTAGAGTACACACACACATAGATCTATGCAGACAACAATGAATGACAGAGAACCAGAGTGACACACAAAATATAAAACTGATATTAAAAAGAATAATAAAGACGTGACTATGGAGACAAACACTGATATGATCTGACAGTAGTTCCAATGTCAAGGTGTTGATTGCTTAGGCGAAAAGATTTCTTGATCATGGAAGGCAACAATCGGTCTCCTCTCCTGAAGTGGTTCAAGACTCAGAAGTGTCTTTTGCTTGATAAATTAATCCTACCACCTCCTGTCACAAATGCCCTGGCTCTGTAATTGTGTTACCTAGCAGTAAAGGTTTTATACTTACTAAGTTCAAGAACAGTGGGGGCAGCAGCTCTTCAGGGTCTCAGGAAGAGGTCTTTTCACATCAGCTACTGCCTGATCAGCTTAGCTGGAGATGATTGAACCTGGGGCCTTCTGTAGGCCAAGCAGAGGCTCATAAGAACATAAGAGAAGCCAATGTTGGATCAGGCCAATGGCCCATCCAGTCCAACACTCTGTCATACAGCGGCCAAAAATACCAGGTGCCATCAGGAGGTCCAGCAGTGGGGCCAGGACACTAGAAGCCCTCACACTGTTGCCCCCCCAGCACCAAGAATACAGGGCATCACTTGCCCCAGACCAAGAGTTCCTATCGGTACTGTGTGGCTAATAGCCATTAATGGACCTTTGCTCCATATGTTTATCTAATTTCCTCTTGAAGCCATCCACTTACCTTCTACCACTGAGCCACAAGCCCTCCTTTTAAGAACATGTCATACAGTATCCCAAAGAAAAGTCTTTGTTAATGTTCTGAGTAGTGGTGTAAGGATACCCTCATTTTTGACCCACACAGATCTGCAATGTGGCATACAGCATGGGTGATGGTAGAAGCATCATTTTTGGTTTTTTTAGGGTCTATTACTATGCTGAATGGAGGGACGGTAGCTTGGTATAACCAGATCTCACTGTATCTCAGTGTCAGTACTCGGTACTCCGAAGGGAGACCACCAAGGAAGACTCTGCAGAGGAAGGCAATGGCCAACCACCTCTGCTTCTCACTTGCCTTGGAAGTCCCTTGCTGGGATCGCCATAAGTCTAAGCTAAGCAGAATCAGTACTTGGAAGGGAGACCACCAAGGAAGACTCTGCAGAGGAGGGCAATGGCCAACCACCTCTGCTTCTCCCTTGCCTTAGAAGCCCCTTGCTGGGATCGCCATAAGTCTAAGCTAAGCAGGGTCAGTACTCGGAAGGGAGACGACCAAGGAAGACTCTGGAGAGGAAGGCAATGACCAACCACGTCTGCTTCTCCCTTGCCTTGGAAGCCCCTTGCTGGGATCGCCATAAGTCTAAGCTAAGCAGGGTCAGTACTCGGAAGGGAGACCACCAAGGAAGGCTCTGGAGAGGAAGGCAATGGCCAACCACCTCTGCTTCTCCCTTGCCTTGGAAGCCCCTTGCTGGGATCACCATAAGTCTAAGCTAAGCAGGGTCAGTACTCGGAAGGGAGACCACCAAGGAAGGCTCTGGAGAGGAAGGCAATGGCCAACCACCTCTGCTTCTCCCTTGCCTTGGAAGCCCCTTGCTGGGATCGCCATAAGTCTAAGCTAAGCAGGGTCAGTACTCGGAAGGGAGACCACCAAGGGAGGCTCTGGAGAGGAAGGCAATGACCAACCACGTCTGCTTCTCTCTTGCCTTGGAAGCCCCTTGCTGGGATCGCCATAAGTCTAAGCTAAACAGGGTCAGTTCTTGGAAGGGAGACCACCAAGGAAGGCTCTGGAGAGGAAGGCAATGGCCAACCACCTCTGCTTCTCACTTGCCTTGGAAGCCCCTTGCTGGGATCGCCATAAGTCTAAGCTAAGCAGGGTCAGTACTCGGAAGGGAGACCACCAAGGAAGGCTCTGGAGAGGAAGGCAATGGCCAACCACCTCTGCTTCTCATTTGCCTTGGAAGCCCCTTGCTGGTATCACCATAAGTCTAAACTAAGCAGGGTCAGTACTTGGAAGGGAGGCCACCAAGAAAGGCTCTGCAGAGGAAGGCAATGACCAACCACCTCTGCTTCTCCCTTGCCTTGGAAGCCCCTTGCTGGGATCGCCATAAGTCTAAGCTAAGCTGGGTCAGTTCTTGGAAGGGAGACCACCAAGGGAGGCTCTGGAGAGGAAGGCAATGGCCAACCACCTCTGCTTCTCCCTTGCCTTGGAAGTCCTTTGCTGGGATCACCATAAGTCAGCTCTGACTTTCAGCACTTTACACATACACACACACACACACACACAGAGTGTGTATTGAATTTGGCACTAGAATAATTATGTTTCTGCGCATTCGAAATTTTTTTTTTAAAAAAGTCTTTCAATGGATTATTTTTTTAGAAGTTGACTGGTCTGTGTCTGCGTTGCATTCTCACTTTTCATGGAGCGATCGGCACACGTGTCCGCAAGATAATTTTTTTACCGAATGTGGAAATGCAACAGTACAGTATAGCAGATACCATACAGGCATCGACAAGTCACTGTCGAGCATATATGGCTGAAAAAAGAAATGATGCAAGAACAAGACAAAATGCGCATTTGTCTTGACTTACATACAAGCTTGCCAGGAATCAAAAATAATGTATTGATTCCCCCGTTTCTCACCCTTTATCGAAATAGTTCACTGGGGTATATATTGCTCTCCCACCTTGCTTTCATAATGAGATAGGTTGGATGAAAGCAGATATCCCAGACCTTCTAATAACTTTTATGTATAATTAATTACACCCGATAAGGTTATGAATTTTCATGTTTGTATATGAATTTGACCTTTGTATGTAAACTGTGCTCTCACATTGTCGTTGGCAGATCTTTCTATCATAATAGATGCCGACGATGATGAATAATCCACAACAAACAGGACAGCACAAAGCAAAAAATAGCGAGGGACAGCAAGAAACAACTGTGAGCTGAATTACCCGCAAAAGTAAATCCAAAAGGAGACTTCAAAAAAGTGAAATGCACATGTAATCCGAAATGAATCAATACCTATAATCCATCATTGGAAAATACAGAAATTCACAGGATCCAAAGAAGGAAAAAACAAAGTCCAGAATAGATATCCAACAGTTTTCTTAGGTAGTATGCAGTGTTTCAGATATCCGGTCCTTCCTCAGGAACAAAGAACTATAAAAGTATAAAATACCATCATGCTTTTTTAACAATATTATCAACCAAATTTCACAAAATTGATCCCCACGATACAAAAGAATCATATTAAAGCCGATTTTCTGCAAGGCGGAATATAAATGGAAAATAATAATAAATAAATAAATAAATAAATACATGTAATTATCACTGTTGAACTTTTATAGCTCTTTGTTCCCGAGGAAGGACCAGAAGTCTGAAACACTGCATACTACCTAGGAAAAGTGCTGGACATCTTCTCTGGACTTTGTTTTTTCCCTTCTTCGGATCCTGTGAACTTCTTTATTTTCCAGTAATGGATTATATGTTTTGATTCATTTCTGATTACATGTGCATTTCACTTTGTTGAAGTCTCCTTTTGGATTTACTTTTGCGGGTCATTCAGCTCACAGTTGTTTCCTGTTGTCTCTCCCGATGATGATGAACAGGCATACATATATGCGGCCTAGTGCTATTCATGACCTCACCTGGACGGTCTAGGCTAGCTTGGTATTGTCAGATCTTGGAAGCTAAGCAGGGTCAGCCCTGGTTCATACTTGGATGGGAGACTGCCAAGGAAGTCCAGGATTGCTGTGCAAGGACCGGCAATGACAAGCCCCACCTCTGTTCATCTCCTGCCTTGAAAACCCTGCAAGGTCGCCATAAGTCAGCTTCACCTTGAGGGTGCTTTCCACCCCCAGTGTATGTAGTGTATGAGAGCA
Organism: Gekko gecko; assembly: GCA_029375565.1. NCBI lineage: Eukaryota > Metazoa > Chordata > Lepidosauria > Squamata > Gekkonidae > Gekko > Gekko gecko. The sequence goes on along the minus strand of JAPDNY010000353.1, from coordinate 40,098 downwards.
ATTTGGTGTAGTGGTTAAGTGCACGGACTCTAATCTGGGAGAACCGGGTTTCATTCCCCATTCCTCCACTTGCACCTGGCTGGATGACCTTGGGCAAGCCGTAGTTCTGATAAGAGCTGTCCTTGAAAAAGAGCAGTTTCTGTCAAGAGCTCTCTCAGCCCCACCTACCTCACAGGGTGTCTGTTGTGGGGAGGGGGAGGGAAAGGAGTTTGTAAGCCACTCTGAGACACTTTTGGGTAGTGAAGGGTGAGGTATAAATCCAATCTCCTCCTCCTCCTCCTCCTCCTCTCCTCCTCCTCCTCCTCCTCCTCCTCCTCCTCCTCCTCCTCCTCCTCCTCCTCCTCCTCCTCCTCCTCTTCTTCTTCTTCTTCTTCTTCTTCTTCTTCTTCTTCTTCTTCTTCTTCTTCTTCTTCTTCTTCTTCTTCTTCTTCTTCTTCTTCTTCTTCCTCTTCTTCTTCTTCTTCTTCTTCTTCTTCTTCTTCTTCTTCTTGTCAAAAGTGAGGCTCACTTAGATTTGCCATGGCTTATTCCCAAGGAAATGTGTGTAGAAGTGCAATCTTAAGATACACATCTTGAAAATATGTAGATTTGTGTTATTTTGGAAGGTTTTATGAGAAATGCTCTTTTATGGGGAAAAAGAGCTCCGTGGCACTCTTGCTGTCTGACTTGTTTATGGTGGCATAAGCATTTGTGAACTAATGATCAGCTTTTCATTTTTTAAAAAGTATTTTTATTCAATTTCCCCACTTAACAACTTGTACGTATGTTCAAAATACACGATATATAGAGAGTCATTTATACAAATCTCTTATCCAACCACTGGTAAACTTTTGACCATCTTTTCTGGAATATTGTATCATCCTTTCCTTGTAGTAACATGTTTAATCTATCCGTCTCTGCCACCGCTAACAATTTCTGCTTTAACTCATCTCTCAAGGATAACTTTGTCTGTTTTCCAAAGTCTGGCAGCTAGTATTCTAGCTGCAGTTAAAATATATATTAGCAAATACGTGTCATGTTGCGTGACTCCATTTGGTATTATATTTAATATGTATATCTCTGGTAGTAGTTCTAGGTTAAAGTTTGTGATCTCTAATACCATCTTTTTAATATCGGACCAATATTTATACACCTTCTTACATTTCCACCACATATGGAAGAAGAATTAATGATCAGCTTTTCAGATGCACGTGACGAAGTGGGACTCGGGTTCAGAACAGCATCTACTGCCATAAATCTGTAGTCTTTTGGGTACCACAAGACTCTGTTACTTTGTCTGCAGTAAACCAATAAAGCTACTGCTCCGAGCTGACCTAATGAAAGACTTTCCTATAACAGTAGGTCCTTTTATCTTCTGAATAACGAAAAGATTGGGCTGGAGGAGACAGATGAGGGGGCATCTAGGGACAGTCCTTATTTACTAGCTGCCCATTGGACATCTTTGGTTGCCGCCATCAGATGGTGGATGTCCCTTGGTGGCACAAGAAGGGCTGATTCTGGAACATGGTGAGAGATCAGGCACATGCTGGGACTCCAATGTGATTAACAGATCCCAGTAGTGAAGGAATTTGCTATCTTGCACGGCTAACTCAAGGTGGTCACAGACTGTGAGAAAAACCTTGGTTTGTGTGCCATGGCAGGTCAAGGGGAGACCACTGACAGTGTCCTTCTCAATTTCCCATCCCTCCAAGCCTTGGGCCCAGCATCTAGCAAAAGTCCCTTGACGTTGGCGCACCGCTACAAAGCAGGATCACAGGAACTGACCTATTAGGTGGGGCTCCTCATTAAACTGTTTATGCTTCATCAAATAAGCAGTGATCCCAAAGAGAGATAGGGATCTCATATGACCGGCCAGGCATCTATGGTTTCACGAGGCCACTTGTTAGAAAGGGAGTAAATGTATCACTCACCATTCCTGGGGGTGTCTCATTTCCCGTGGGAGAGGCCCAAGGACACATATAAAAAGATCCCTTCACTCCAAGAGCTTCATTCACTCCATCGAGACGACTGCTCCTTTGGTTCGAGCACATTTGCCGAAGAAGGTAAGCCCAAGAGAAGCGATTTGAAGCTCTTTCTCTTTCTTTTGTTTCATTGACCAAAGGACTTTCAGAGCATCAAAGGCTCAGATGATAGCCAAATAATTTTCAGAGGATGCTGACGGTGGATGGGAAAATGATGCTTTCTAGAGTTCCTTAAGGGATGTATGAAGTCTTCATTCTCGTTGTTTGGGATCTTCAAGGGATGAAGGAATCCTTCAAGACAGATTGTGGATGCTGGAGTTATTCCACCTGTCGTCCAATCTCTAGAGCCTGCTAATGATTTTTGAGTGGCATGTTGAGTTTCAGGTGACGTCCATGTTTTCAAGGGCATGTAGAACAATCTTATGTGGTGGCTGATTGTACAGAGGCATGATGAATGAATGAGGGTTTCCTCGTTCTCATCGCTTTTGAGTGCAAGGTTTTTTGCCACTCCCTTAGCTCATTCTGAGAAGCACCTTAATCCTTTATCGGATAAATCTGTCAGCTGATGTTCACCCACAGGCTCATATATCAAAGACTGCACCTGCTCTCCTTTTGCAGTAGAATTGTGTCACCCGTCTTCAGATCACTATCTGGGCTGCATGATGAAACGATTCAAGGTGCCAACATGCAGCGAGCAAAATTCTCAGCTTAGCCTGGGAAGACAGTTCAGTCGTAATGTCCACGACAGAGATTCATCGTGGATCTCAATGGGTTTAAATGCATTTTCTCACATGGACAAAGTAATGGAGATGGAGGCTCAGGACCCGATAGGGTTGCCAATCTCCAGGTAGGGCCTGGGGAACTCCTGGAATTTCAACTGAACTCCAGATTATAGAGAGCAGCTCTCCTGGTGAAAATGACAGCTTTGGATGGCATCAGATCCCTGCTGATCTACCTCTTCGCCCCCAAAATTCACCCTTCCCAGGTTCTGCCCCCCAAATCTCCAGGAATTTTCCAAACCAGATCTGACAACCCTGCTTTGCAGTCATAGACTATCTTGGCTGTTCAATCAGGATGGGGAAGGACCATGGCTCAGTAGAAGACCCGGGGAAGGACCATGGCTCTGTGCAATGCTCCCTCTAAGCTGTGGAGTCTTGTGAGCAAAAATTCAGCTTTGTGAGCTACTGGCATCAAAGCTGTGAGTGAGTGATTTGGCTACCGCATATATCAGTTTGCTATGGAGCCACCCTTCCTGAGCTAAGACAAAAATCTGTGAGCTGGAGGCTAAAAACCTGTGAGCTGGAGCTAGCTCACACTAACTCAGCTTAGAGGAAACCCTGGCTCTGTGGAAGAGCATCTGCTTAGCAAGCAGAAAGTCCCAGGTTCAATCCCCAGGATCTCCAGGTAAAAGGACCAGGTAGGAGGTGATGCAAAACACCTCCGCTTGAGACCCTGGAGAGCCGCTGCCGGTCCAAGTAGACAATACTGACTTAGATGGACTGATGGTCTGACGCAGTATAAGGCAGCTTCATGTGTTCACGTGATGGTGGCTAAATCATCCCTTGAGAGCTGCTTCAACATAATTGATATACTGACTTACTCACTGATAGGCAGGGGGCTAGGGGGTTTAGACCATTGCTCGGTCTTGTTTGGAACAAGGTTGCCTTGACATTTTGCTGGAAACCTTTGAAACGATACCTTGGAGAACTTTCTCAAGAAAAATGGGAATCAGTGTCTGGAGGGAGGGACACTGGCATTTCTTCAGGGAGTGCTGCACATCCCTGACGTATTACCTAGGTTTTGAACTGGAGGCTTCATCACAGGCCTAACCCCGTGCATGCTGGTGATGGAGAAAGAGAGATGACTTTAGGTAATGTTTCTACGGTCACAGAGACAGGGGATCCCCTGATTTGGAGCCCCTCCCCACTTCAGGGCTATTAGAAAGTTGGGGGATAGCTGCTGGGGACTCCATTATACCCTATAGCGTCTGGTCCCCATAGGGTATAATGGAGAATCGACCTGTGGGAATATGGGGCTCTGGGGGGGGCTCTTTTTTGAGTTAAAGGCACCAAATTTTCAGCATAGCTGCTGATGCCTCTCCTCAAGAAACTCACCAAGTTTCAAAAGGATTGGACCAGGGGTTCCAATTCTATGAGCCCCAAAAGAAGGTGCCCTCATCCTCCATCATTTCCAAAGGAGAGAAAGCATTTAAAAAGAACACGGTCCCTTTAAATGTGACGGCAGCTCACTCAAAACTTGCTTCAGAGTTCCCTCTCCCAGAGCCTCCTGGTAAGCCCCCCACCTGCTTCTCATCCTCACCTGGCAACACTAGCCCATTTCAGCACCTGGGTGGCCAGTGGGCCTAGAGGCTACAGTCCTAATGAGATGTCTTGCAACTCTTTGTTCTCTTTTAGGCTTAACCCATCCAAACAGACAACCACAGAAAGATGTCTCAGCAAAGGCAGACCGGAAGCAGCTGCTGCTGTTGTGGAGGTTCAGGCTGTTCCCGCTGCAGAGGAGGAGGAAGCAGCAGAGGTGGCTCCTGCTGTGGTGGATCTTCTGGTGGAGTCATGCAGATCCAAGGGGTCTCCTCAGGCTGCTGCGGAGGAGGAGGAAGTGGAGGGTGCTGCGGTGGATCCAGACAGCGAGTCATCGTAGTCCAAGGAGGCCAAGGATCATCCTGCTGCGGCGGTGGTGGTTATAGTGGGCTTCAACAGATTCAAGGATCTGGACTGGGTTACTACGGCGGTAGCAGTGGTGGCGCAGTCTGCTGCAGCAGTGGCAGTGGCGGTGCAGTGTGCTGCGGCAGCAGCGGCGGCAGCGGCGGTGGTGCAGTCTGCTGCAGCAGTGGCGGCAGTGGCGGTGGTGCAGTCTGCTGTGGCAGCGGTGGCATGGGGCAATCTGGCCAGGTCATCGTGGTACCAGCTGGGGGTTACGGCGGACAATCATCTGGATACTACGGTGGGATTGGATCTGGCTTCGGCGGTGGCATGTCCCAGCAAAAAGTGCCCGTGATGGCCATGGGTGGTGGCAGCGGAGGAGGAGTTTGTTGCGGGGGGATTGGTGGCGGTGTCCCTGTTGTTGTAGCTGGTAGTGGCAGTGGTGGGGGAGCTGCCTGTTGTGCTTCAAGTGGGTCCAGTGGAGGAGGAGGAGCTGCCTGTTGTGCTTCAAGTGGGTCCAGTGGTGGTGGAGTTAAAGTTGTAGATGCTGGTTCCAGTGATGTTGGAGTTCAGGTTGTAGGTGGCGGGTCTGGTGATGGTGGAGTTAAGGTTGTAGGTGGGGGGTCTGGTGTGGGTGGAGTTAAGGTTGTAGAGGGGGATCTGGTGGTAGTGGAGGAGCTGTATGTGTAAGCACTGGCAGTGGAGGCTCTGGTGGGGTTAAGGTTATAGGATCTGGGGGAGGCCTTGGAGGGGGCTTAAGCTCTGGAGGAAGTTCTGGTGGAAAAACAATTGTAGTATCAGGTGATGGAGGCAGTGATGGTGTGTGTTGTGGTACAGGGGGATCTAGTGGGGGAGCTATCGTTGTTTCCACTGGTGGTTCTTCCGGTGGACTTATGATGGGACAAACCAAACAGGCTTTCTCATTGCCACGACACTTCAAGTAAGATCTGTTTGGAATGATTGTTCAAGCAACAAAGGGGAAATGTACCCTCGTCGATGTACACCTCATTTTCATGTTGCCAGTGTTAAGCTGATGGCACTTTGCATGTTGCATTCCTCGCGATTCTCTTCACTTTTCCTATTTATTGTGTTTCTGTAAATTCTGACATATGTGGTTATTTGCATGGTCTTTGGGGTGGAAAGTGGTTAATGACAACCCCTTCCACTGATTTCCTGCTTCATTCTTCTTTATTGCATGGCAGATAATAAAGCTTACTTCAGAATGAATATGTTGGTTGTCTTACTGAATCATCCTGTTATCTGCCCACCCTGTGCCTTATTTAATACTAAATCTACAAGCTCCACTTTCCTTTCAACCAGCTTTCAACACTATGCATGTAGCACACACAGTTCACCAGACTGATATATACCTGGATGTCCAAGGCCACATATGGAGACATGAGTGGTAGAACTACTTAGAGTCATAGAGTTGGAAGGGACCTCCATGGTCACCTAGTCCAACCCCCTGCACAATACAGGAAATTCACAAATATCTCCCCCCACACCCCTAGTGACCCCTGTTCCATGTCCAGAAGATGACAAAAAAAAACCTTTGCATTGACAAATGACCAGATACTTAGGCAAAAGCTTTGGTGAGAGCCTGAGATCTTTAGCAAAGATATGATTTTTACTCATCTAATATACATTTCTATTAACCAGAACAGTACAGATGCATGGGGAAGATTGTTATCAGAACATTAGCAGAAGTGTTACAGAACTAAGAAAAAAGAAACAAAATGTAAGGATAAGTACTACTGTCATGGCTCAGGTGGGGTGTCACCTGACGCTGCCAGCCCTCGGTTCCAGATTCCTCTGAGAAGGACCAGAGCACCCTCCCAGGCCTTTAGATCTCCCTTTTAGCCAAAATGAGGACCAGGTAGAGTGAATAATGAAAATGGTTTATTTTATAGGAGGTCAAACAAACAAGGTGCAGGAACAATAACAGTAAGTGGGTGAAAAGAAATCAAATGCCCTAATGCGTCTAAATATACTGTCCCTAGTTCAGTATCTCAAGTGGCCTTAGACTACTCACCCTTCCCTCAGGATGAGGGTTTCTTCCCCACAGCAGCCTTCCTTCTGGCCCTGTTCCCTGGGAAGAAGAACAGCATCGCCTCTTGAACCAGTTCTTTTATTCCCCAGCCCTCTTCTTCCCTATTGGCCAAAATTGGCACCAAAAATTCCCAAGGCCTTCTGGGGTTTGTAGGCCCAGCCTCCCCTACTGCTAGCCAGGCTCCCTGGGCCTAGTAGGCCTCTGGTGGCACAGCCCAGAACACGAAAGCTACTCACTCCCCGAAAGCTGAGGAATTAATAGATTGATTCTCATACATGTGCATTTCCTCTGATGCCTGGAACCTCTCAGGTTATTAATCAAGGCAGCCCAGCCAATAGGATTAAAAGTTGAACTGGCTTCCTCCACTATTCCTCCACTAAGACTATTCTGCTTCCTCCAGGAACATTCTTCACTCTATTTATGGTCCCACCCAAAAGTCTTATCTGAACAATGATGGATTAGTGGTTGCTTAGGCTGTAACTGGAGATGGAAGGATGGCTTCCTAGTGCATAAATAAGGTTAACAGGTGATCATCCTGATGAGTATAATGATGAAGGGAGGTTTCCCAAGCTTCATGAGTTTTTTGTGGCCAGTGGGCTTGGTACCAATCAGTATCAAGTCAAGTCAAGTCAAGTCAAGTCAGCCTTTATTGGCATAAAATCATCAGTACAATACTAGGATTAAAAACCAGTTAAAACACCCGTATAAACCAGTTGAAACATACATATAACATTCTAGGCAATCCTTTGACGCAACTGTGAGGCTAGGCAGAGAAACTTAGCCACCTTCTCTGTGATATCTGGACTAGAATCATTTAAGAGCCTGTGCACCTTAGGTGCATCAGAACGGGCTCCCATTTTGGTTAAAAAAGGATATAAGAATCTGATCCTTAGGTCCGCATATAGGTTACAGTGCAGAAGCACATGAGTGATGGATTCCACACAATTCTTTCTGCATGGGCAGAATCTGGCCAAATGGGGAACCCTATTGAATCTGCTGGATAGAATGGCAGACGGCATGGCGTTACATCTGGCCAAGGTAAATGCTCTGTGCTGTTGGGGGACCTGCAAAGAGGATAGATACGAAGCTGTCGTCCCTGTTGTAAGGGGAATCTCAAAATTCAGAGGAGAACAGAATTTATTAGCTAGGCTATATAAATTTTGACGCTCCACATCTAACAGTCTGGTTTTGGTCTGTTGGAATGCAACAGCAAAAGGCAACATGGAGAGAGATTCCAGGGAAAGACCCAATACTTTAAATTTCCCCGCAACATAAGCTGACCAATTAGAAAGGTTCAGCTCAGAAAGCATGTGATGGATAAGACTCCCATGTTCAAATTTGTAATGCAGGCGGAGCCAGTATTTAAATGTTGTAAGCCACGCACAGGTCTCCATCAGGGACGAGCCTCTTTCCAAATATATAACAGTGTTCGGTACGCAATTTGGTAGAGCCATAATATTCTGTAGAAATTTGGATTGGACTCATTCAATGGCATGGTCAAAGGCTCCAATCCAGATTGGAATGCCATACATTAGCTGTGAGCTGACTTTGGCCCTGAAATTTTTATTGCAGCTGGCACAAACTGGTTGCCCCTGCAATAAAAGAAATGTGCTATGGCTGACCCGCTAGCACTAGCGACCTTCACCGCATATTGGCGATGGGTAGACCACGAGGCATTATATCTAAAATGAATGCCTAGATATTTGTAGTCTTTGACTTGTTCAATCACTTTACCATTGATGGACCATTGGTATAATCTCCACTTTTTAGAGAACACCAAAATTTTGGACTTGTCATAGTTAAGCTGAAGCTTGCAGTTGGTGAAAAAGGCAATACAACGAGACAGCAGATGTTTCAGACCAACTTTGGAGTGAGACAGCAACACAGTGTCATCAGCATACAATAATACAGGGACATGTGTTTTCCCCAGTTTGGGGCTGTGGCAATCTGAATCAAAGAGCTGGGCCGCAATGTTAGCCCAATTGCTCTATTTTTAAATATAGCAATTGGTTTATTATTATTTATTGGATTCTCGCCTTTATATACAGAGAATGCTGCTAGTCTGTAATGGTTCCCAGTAAAAGACACAGAGACCAGGTATAATTAATAAAATATTATTTTACTGAATATAATCCTTATTTATTCATTCACAAACACACAAACAGTATTCAAGCATTCACACAGAGAAAATAGAACTAAGAAAGCAGAGGGGATTGATGGCTTATGGAGAGGTGATACTACCTGTCAGATGTGCAGAGGTCCATGGATTCTGGCCTAAACTCAGAGAGTTCAGGGGTGGCCTGCCATTTTGGATCATGGCAGAGACACACACCTAAGGCCATGTGAGTTCTGGGATATACCCACTGTAAGACAATGCAGCCCAATGGGTGGCCCTGGGGGCTGGTCTCAGGTGAGAACAAAAGATTTCCTGGACCAATGATGAGTCCCAGGGGTGTGTGATGTCAGTAGAGGCAGACCTTAGGTTTGACCAATGGGCTTCCAGAGAGGCAGGGTCTGAATTTAACAATAGAAGCCAGGTGTTGGGTGTCTAGTTGAATGGATTATAGGACTTGCTGGCCAGGTAAACAAAAGGTGGGAGACTTCCCTGATTGTCCCTGATTAGCATCAGGAAGGGTCGTTAACAATTTGAATGCTTGACTGGGTAATCCCTTCATGCACTGGCAGAGGAAAAGTCCTTTGTCTGCTGTATGGCCCTTAATCCGTGTATGTGACATGCAGCAGGTATGTAATGGAGTCCCTCAGAGTAAAAAGACAGCTTTTTCCTTTCTCTATGGGCTTCTACCTTGGCATCCATTTTACAGTCTAGACAGACCATGTGGCAACAGCAAACAGTTCATAGCAAAGCCCCATAATGGCGTCAGGGCTAACATATCCCCCCTTGCAGACGTGGCAGCGTCAGATGACATCGTCTGCACATACACTTTGATGGAGACTTCCCGGTATCTTGAGGGACAGAGGCAAGAAAGATAAAGAAACACAAAAGGCTGGGTAAGGTGCTGAAGAGTGCCAGGTGGCTTTTAAATACTTACCTCTGGAACTCATTGTTATTCCATGAGCATAATCTCTGCTGGGTGGAGGGGAAGACTTGCTCTGAGGTCACCTTATGAAACCTGAATATGAAATCCCTTTTGCAGACCACTTGCAGCCCAACTCTGTGGTCAAGCTGAGAGTGCCTGGCTTTTGGGGACTTTGGTTCAGGTTAGAAAGTAGGGCACCCCTGTTTTGGGGCTACCCAAGAATAAAAGGCAGTGCCTCTGGTAACAATTCCCCCCTTGAAGCCGTCTTTAGGCGTGAGCCAAGATGGCTTCACTTCAAATGATGTTTTGCTGCCGTTGGAGTTCCATATGACCAGAAAAGAAAGGACAGCAGAACAAGGTTAGAGAAAGAATTTACAGGGGAACGGCTCGGTGAGGAGTCAGGTATACCGGCTATAAAAATATATCTCTGGGAACCCAAAAGGAATTTTTTTTAAAAAAAAATGTTTTAAAATAAGGAAGGGTGAGTGCCTCTATGTATGTGTTTGCAGGGACCTTCTGCACATCTTCCAGAGAGACATGACTACTGTACATAATGCTACCTATAGCAAATCTAATGAAGGCTTCTAATTATTATAAAGCAACAAAAAGGAAATGCAAGACATCCTAATAATTCTAAAAACTTATAAGCTAAAAACATATCTAACTCAAAGGTTACCAAAATTCCTAAACAATTAGACAAATACAGAAAGCAAAAATTGGTGGGTTAAGCAAACTTAAAGCAGAAAGATAACTAAAAGCAATGCAAATGCTATGCTGGAAGAATTGAGAATGAATGTGTGTAAAAGCATGATTACAAAACATTTAGAACATGTGAGCAACAACATGAAAATGACATGGACCAATGAATAAATACAGTCAGTGATACAAATCAATTTGAGTTTCAGTTGAACATTACAGATAAATGTGGGTAAGGAACATTGATACATTTTTGAAACCACCCCCCTAGGTACCCAAGTTGCCAGAAGGCACAGGCAATCTGAGCCTTAGTGTCATGCTTTCAGGGACCAAAAAGCAATTCTTGGGTCCCAAAGTAATAACTGGGTGGGTGCCATGAGGTATTTGCAGCTGGTTGTGAGAGTTGCCTGCCCTTGAGGTGGCATCCAATGTCCATGAGATGGTTTGCAAGCAATTTGGAGGACCAGAGAAGGCAGCTGGTAAGTTGGCAGGTCCTTTGCTGAAACTGGAGCAAAGGCAAATTAGGAGGCGACTTGGGTGCGTAGCAAATAGGGAGCAATGGCTTTGGCAAGACCACGAGGTCTTGTAGGCTGAACAGGAATCTTGGAAAGTCTTTGATGCATATGCATAGCAAGAGTACAATTGGAAATAGCTGAACGTTCAGTTTTTATTATGGTGACCAGAGCAGAGTTCCAGGTGAAGATGTGCACAGTTTGGAGGCGCCAAGAAGTTATAAAAATGGCCAAACAAAAGAACGTTTCAAAAAAAAAGGAAGTTAGATTGCCATGGCTGTTGTAGAAAAAGTTGGGGGCCCCCAGGGAAAACTGCCGGCTTATGGGGGTGGGTCATACCCCAAAAACAAAGCTAACAAAAAGCTGGAAAGCAATAATTATTAACACACATATAAAACAAACAATTCCTAAAATAACTTATAAGGTGTGCCTTTACTATCAGGCATAAGACTTCAATTGCAGGTTCAGACTTTCAGTTCCTGCAGATATGAAAGAACTTGAGAGACAGATTAACAGGTTTGCATGGATAGAAAGATGCTCTAGCCATGCAGGGATAAAACTTAAATAGGAGAATAAACTTAGAGCATCAGGTACTGATTGTGTACCTCAAAGAGGAAGCCCTTAAACAAAATAAAGATGAAAGAATCAAGTAGCTAAATTACAGACAGGATTGAAAATCCAAGAGAAGAGAAGAGGCAGTAGCCCTTGATAATTCTGCATGATTTAAGAAGTCGGCCAAAGATCACACCACAAGAGAAGAGGAAAGAAAGAAAAAAAAGTTGTCTCTGGCACAGGCTTTGTGCCAGCAAATAGTTCTTCTGAGCATGTACAGAGTTTCTTTCCTTGCTAGTAGAAACTGGGCTGAAGGGGGCCTGGGCATATAGATTACTAGAACAAAATCAGAAGGGATGTGCTGCCAGACTTAAACCCTTTAAAATATTCTATGGTAGCTATATATAAACTGATATCAAAACTAAAGAAACGTTAGCCCTAAAGGTGGGGCTTTAAGAGAACAGCTAATTCCAAAACCAAAAGAGTATTTATAAAACCTTAAAGAGATGAAATAGTTCTAGATCACACAAATTTACCAAGAAATTTTTAAAAAGAGATTCCCTTCTATAAGAATGGGAAGATAAGACAAAGCTTAAAATCGAGATGCTGTAATAAATTAATGGAACAGAAACAAATCTATTTTAAAATCTATTTTTAAATGTACCATTTTGAAAGTAAGGGATCTCTAATCATGAGAAATTCCAAGGAAGAGGATGCAAATAAATGTATTTTTAACTTTCTAAAGAAAGATTTCCATTAAAATTAAAAGGGAACAATATTACCATGTAAAAACAATTACAAAACGGACCTTTAAAAAAAACAAAAACTAAACTTTGGAATGGGGGAAGGAAGATGACCTTCCTGTAATAGACAAGGAATTACAAATTCAAAAGGGAAGAAAAGATCAGTCTTCTCTATGCATTTTCATTCCCCATCTATGCTTTAAAAACCAAAGGAGAAAACATTTTTTTTCTTTTCTGTGCTCCCCCCCTAGTTCCTTTACAGAGGGAGATTTCTCTTAACAAAAGAAGGAGGTGCAATTGTTACCCTCCAGAAGGGCCATTAATCTAGCTAGGAGCCTTCTTATCTTGTCCTCCTTTGGGTTTTCCCCTGGAAGGTGGCAAGTCAGCAGGTTCATTTGAATTTTAAATGGAGAGTGAGAGTCTTACATTTTCCTCTTCAATTTGAGACAGAAAAGTCAGAAGAAAATTAGTACACATTAATCATTAGTACATTCCCTACATATTAATACTTTTAGTAGTAATTAGTTAGAAGGACAAATCTTGATCAGTAAATGCTCTCTCTCTCTCTCTTGAAGCTGTATTCCTACGCTGACAGTCACGGAGACAAAGTTGGGCTCGCCTCGAGGGGCATCTGGCTCTCTTTTGTCTTCCTGTGCTGATCACAGTGAAGAAGGGGGGGGCTGCTAAAGTTTCCTGATTAGGCAAGTGTTAAATTTCCACTCTTTTGGCTGTTTTAAACATGACTGAAATGGATCCAATTCTCTCCCAAAGGCATTTGGGAAGAGAATGGGATTTCTAGAATTCTATCTTTTAAAAGGTAAAACCAGAGGTACAGAATTTTCTCAATTTCTCTCAATTATGCCAGTAATTATAGAAAGACTATTTCTGATGCTACATCTGTATTGGACTTCATCTCTCAAGCATTTAAGCATGTTTTGGGAATTTTGGTGACATAGCTGCACTGTCCACTGAATTCAGGTTCTTTCTGGGGCCTGAGTTCTGCAGCTAAGGTTCCTTACTTACATAAAAGTTACAGATTTTTGGCACAGATTTTTGGACCTGTTGGTCTTGCTAAGCGCTGAGCAAGGCTGCCAGGTCCAGGCAGGAGATTCCTGGAGATCTAGGCTTGGGTCGGAAGAAGGATGAAGACTTCAGTGGGGCAAAAGCCATAGTCTTCCCTCTCCTCCAAACACTCATTTTCTGCAGAGGAACTGGACTCTGCAGCCTGGAGATTTGCTATAACTCCGGGAGAGCTCCAGGTCTTGCCTGGAGGCTGGCACTACCAAGGGAGATGCTATTCTCTGGGCAATAAGCTAAGGGTGAGGTTTTTCCTTTCTTTCTCAGTTCTTTCCACAGGGAAGTCCTGTGTGCACTCCATTCCTTGCCCAGTTTGGAGTTGGAATGGGGGAGGTTTTACTTTAGGCATTCACATGGCAAGACTGGTGACTTACTTCTGCCTGCTGGGTTTTACTTAAGAGGCTAGGGAGCAAGGCAGTTTGATTTCTAAAAAGACTGCCTGGCATTTTGTATATTCTGTTACAATTCTATCACCCTTTCCAGGTCTGACTTCCTCTTGTTTTTAACTTAGCATTTTTGCTTAACTTCAGATTCTCGGATCTGAGGAACAAACTTACTTTACAAACCAAAAAGGCCAATGGCCACCAAAGGGAAAAAGACCCTGATTCCTGGAGTCTCAAAGTCCATGTGGGATGCTGGTGTGCAGCTACCCACACACAAACACACATTCAGCTTCTGGTTTCCAAGTGTTCTAAAACTTGGATGTTTCTAACCAGTAAGGATTCTACAGCTCACTGGCAGGTTCTCTGGCTTATGGTTCCCAAGTGTTCTAAGACTTGGATTATAGAAGGTTTTAAGGCGTTCCACCCGTGACCAGGAAAACCAACTTAACCCGGGAGAATTTCAGGATATTCCCATCCACTATATAGAAGGTTTTAAGGCATTCCACCCGTGACCAGGAAAACCAACTTAACCCGGGAGAATTTCAGGATATTCCCATCCACTATATAGAAGGTTTTAAGGCATTCCACCCGTGACCAGGAAAACCAACTTAACCCGGGAGAATTTCAGGATATTCCCATCCACTATATAGAAGGTTTTAAGGCGTTCCACCCGTGACCAGGAAAACCAACTTAACCCGGGAGAATTTCAGGATATTCCCATCCACTATAGATTTGAGGTTTTTAAGGCTAGACTTATGTCCCCGCCGGGTTTTTCCCTCAATAACCCTTTCCATCTGGTTTTTCTAGGCTAGACCTCTGTCCCCGCCGGGCTTACCATTAACCCTTTTAATTCGGAGTTTTGAGCGTGGGCTTGGCCTGGGCCTCACGTCCCTTGCCGGATTACTCCTTTAAACCGGTCTATTGGGGTTTTTGGATACTCTATCCACCGGGATGACCTCCTACTAACCCGGGAAGGTTTCAGGGCAACCTACAACCTAGGGTCCTCGGAATAATATACTCCAGCGAGCGGACCTCTTTGCTCACTTTAATTCCTACGCTCTGCTAGCTAGTCAAAGCTGAAAGGGACAGGGAAGTGGGCTTCCAGAGACTCTGGAGGACGGTTGGACCCTTGCTGCGGCTCCTCTTAGTTTACAGTTATGGCTGCCTGCGCAGTGTGGTGTGCAGACAGCAACCTTTCACACAGGTCTTTACTGAAACCACACAAACAGCTTCTTCTCCACGTCTGGCCATCTGAAGGACACGTGTCGACTAGCATGCACGTTCAGATGGTCAGGGCGAATCCCAGTGGTGCCTCCATTTTCTGTTAGCCCAATTGCTCTATTTTTAAATATAGCAATTGGTTTATTATTATTTATTGGATTCTCGCCTTTATATACAGAGAATGCTGCTAGTCTGTAATGGTTCCCAGTAAAAGACACAGAGACCAGGTATAATTAATAAAATATTATTTTACTGAATATAATCCTTATTTATTCATTCACAAACACACAAACAGTATTCAAGCATTCACACAGAGAAAATAGAACTAAGAAAGCAGAGGGGATTGATGGCTTATGGAGAGGTGATACTACCTGTCAGATGTGCAGAGGTCCATGGATTCTGGCCTAAACTCAGAGAGTTCAGGGGTGGCCTGCCATTTTGGATCATGGCAGAGACACACACCTAAGGCCATGTGAGTTCTGGGATATACCCACTGTAAGACAATGCAGCCCAATGGGTGGCCCTGGGGGCTGGTCTCAGGTGAGAACAAAAGATTTCCTGGACCAATGATGAGTCCCAGGGGTGTGTGATGTCAGTAGAGGCAGACCTTAGGTTTGACCAATGGGCTTCCAGAGAGGCAGGGTCTGAATTTAACAATAGAAGCCAGGTGTTGGGTGTCTAGTTGAATGGATTATAGGACTTGCTGGCCAGGTAAACAAAAGGTGGGGAGACTTCCCTGATTGTCCCTGATTAGCATCAGGAAGGGTCGTTAACAATTTGAATGCTTGACTGGGTAATCCCTTCATGCACTGGCAGAGGAAAAGTCCTTTGTCTGCTGTATGGCCCTTAATCCGTGTATGTGACATGCAGCAGGTATGTAATGGAGTCCCTCAGAGTAAAAAGACAGCTTTTTCCTTTCTCTATGGGCTTCTACCTTGGCATCCATTTTACAGTCTAGACAGACCATGTGGCAACAGCAAACAGTTCATAGCAAAGCCCCATAATGGCGTCAGGGCTAACAGCAAGATCATTAAGAAAGATGTTAAATAAAGAAGGTGCTAGGATACAGCCCTGTTTGACTCCCCTGTTTGTGGCAATCTTAGGTGTCAAGTTGCCTGATGGTGAGCATTTAATCTGACATGTGTTGAGAGTATAGAGTTGTTTGATGAGCAAAAGAAGTCTCTTTTCCATATTCAGCTGATCTAATTTGGACCAGAGAAGGTCCCTATCAACTGAATCAGATGCTCCCTTCAAGTCCAGAAAGGCCACAAAGAGTTTCTTGTTATTCCATACAGTATAGATGTCAACAAGATGGAATAAAGTGATACAATGATCTAAGGTGGTCTTCCCTTTGCAAAATCCCAGCTGCTCAGGACCCAACAATTTTACTTGTAGCATCCAGGTGTTGAGCTTAGCCAGCAGGTGTTTAGCATATAATTTGCCTATAACGGATAATAGACTGATTGGCCTATAATTGCTCGGATTGGTATGTTTGCCTTTTTTGTAAAGCGGGACAACTATAGCCTTCAGCCATGCAGGAGGGATTATACCTGTTCTGTCTACTATTGTGAACAGGGATGCAAGGAGAGAGAGCCCATCAGTCCAGATCAAGTTTTAAGATCTCCGGTGGAATAGCATCCGGGCCAGGGGCTTTTCCTGACTTCAACTGGACAATAAGCTCTTTCACTTCGGCTGATGGCACGGGGGCCAGTCAGGGAGGTCGTCTAAAGGGAGCGCTAAAGGCCCAGAGCAAGATGGCTCTTGATAGAATAGGGCTGAGAAATACTGGAACCAGACCTGAATGGAAATAGCAGACATAGAGGAACCAGTCAGTATCACCTAAGGCTCTACACTGAAAGCCAGCATCATGAAGCAGTTAAGAGCTGAGGACTCTAATCTGGAGAACCAGGTTTGATTTCCCATTTCTCCTCCACATGAAGCCTGCTGGGTGACCTTGGGCCAGTCCCAGTTCTCTCAGAACTCTCTCAGCCCCACGTGCCTCACAAGGTGACTCTTGTAGGGAGAGGAAGGAAGGTGATTGTAATCCACTTTGAGGAGAATCCTTAGGGTAGAGAAAAGCAGTTTCTTCTTCTTCTGGTTGATTAAGAGGCATATTATAGGAGAGAGGTTAACACCTCTTGATACAGATTTTATTTAGTGCTGGCTACATTTAAAGCCAGGGTGGATTTTTCCAAATGTTGGTTATTAACACAAACTGCCTGTAAATAATAACCCATGTCAACTAGGGATGCCCACGAACAGGGAAAGTGTAGTTCGGTTTACGATTTGTGCTGTGCCCACCTGTCATTTCACCAGAAAGCACTTTCCTGGTGGCACCTTTGGGGGATGGCATAACTTAATCCAAACTTCACCAAACTTGGAGGGTAGGTAAAGGAGAGACAGACAGAAATCCCCTGTGAGTTTGATGTCTCTAGCTTGCACAAAAACCATTCTCTACACTCCTGAACTTCCTGAACCTGCACCTGTCAAGGCAATCATTTTTACTGGCACAGGCTCAGGAGGTTCAGGAGTGTATAGAAGGGATCCTGTGCAAGCTAGAGGCATCAAAGTCATGGGGGACTGCCTCTGGATGGTCCTCTACATGACCTCCAAGTTATGTTGCTTTGAAGTTTGGTAAATATTTAGACTGAGTGGAGACAGTCCATCTGGTCATTCACCAATGGGCACAAACAGCTTGAAAGTTCATGGAAAGTTTATGCTGGTTGACCTGCTGCGAACGTAGGGTCACCAACCTCCAGGTAGTCAAACACACAAAAGTGGAAATACAGTGAATGCAGTTATACAGACCAATAAACAGGATAATCTGTCACACTGTACGAATCACACTAGAGACTTACTGTCTTCTTATACATTGCTATTTACAATCAAAATTAATACACATAACAAAGAGTTTTGCCACCATGCATAAATGACAACTGCACCAGTTGAATAGTGACCTAGCTATTTGGAACATACTTGTAGACTTTGAGTCATTTTGAATCTTGCCAGAGCTGGGTTGAGCTCCATCACTAAATAAAAGTGGCCTGATGAAGCCCTAAGAAACGGCAAAGCAACTTAGGTGTGCCGTCACTGCTCCTTTGGTTAGTACTATAGCTAGTCTTGAGCTCATGCCGTCTATTGCATGCTTTCTTCTGGAAACTCTTCTCTGCATGATGAGCTGGTGACCACATCAATCTGAAGAGACACTTGTACTTTCAAGGACTATTAGGTCACTATTCAACCGTGTAGTTGTCATTTATGCATGGTGGCAAAACTATTTGTTATGTGTATTAGTTTTGGTTGCAAGTAGAAAAAGGAGGCAGCAGTCTCTGGTGTGATTTGTACAGCGTGGCAGATTATTCTGTTTGTTTGTATAACTGCATTAGCTGCATTTCCATTTTTGTGTGTTGTTAACCTCCAGGTAGTGGCTGGAAATCTCTTGGTATTGCAACTCATCTCCAGGCTACTGAAATATGTTCACCTGGAGAAAATGGTCTCTATGGAAGTTCCCCTCTATGGCATTATGCCCCAAACCCTGCCCTCCTGAGGCTCCACCCTCAAAATCTCCAGGTATTTCCCAACGCAGAACTGGCAGACCAACAGCAAACTGAAGGAAGATGGTCAGCTGCCCCTATAGATGGC
Source organism: Gekko gecko (assembly GCA_029375565.1). Classification (NCBI taxonomy): domain Eukaryota; kingdom Metazoa; phylum Chordata; class Lepidosauria; order Squamata; family Gekkonidae; genus Gekko; species Gekko gecko. The sequence goes on along the minus strand of JAPDNY010000353.1, from coordinate 21,563 downwards.
TCGTAATTGTAAGTCACCTTCAAAATAAAGGAATTATTAAACTAAATAACTATGCCACATAGACCTCTGCCATCTTGGACATGCTATTTTAAAAGGAACACAAGGAGGAAAGGGACAGCAGTCAGTTGGCAAGTGGTTACTCCTCAGTGGCACAGAAGGCAGTAAGCTGTCCATGTGGTAACCAGAAACTAGGTAGCAGAGACAAGGGCTGAGTTCAGACTGGCAATTTGCCCTGGTAGGGACCCCGGGCCAACAACGATTCAATCCCGGAGTAAATGGGACATTCACACAGGCACATCTGCCTGGCATCCCCCACCCGTAGCCAACCCGTGCTGTTGCGCTTCACTGCCGGATTAAAAAAATACCTGATAAAAGCTGTAGCAAATCCGAAAGCCCGCATGTGTCGCGCGTTTCCCACTTCCAGGGAGTCTGAACGCGCAGCTGAAAAGCCGAGAGCAACCCGCGTTGGGCAGGAGGCAGTAGCGGTGTGATTGGCTGTGCTCCGCTCCACTGTCCAATGCGGTGCCGGCGTTGCAGGGCAAAAAAAAAAAATCGGCAAATGTGCTTATGCGCAAGAGCGCATGAGCGCTCATGCGCACATACACCCATACACCCACAGCCAAATTAATGGGGAAACGGCAAATATAGCACGCCTCCGTCCCGGCAGTCTGAATGCTCCCGCGCGCCTCTGTCCCGTATCTTCCGGCAGAGGCCCCCACAGTGTGAACGGGAAAACCCGGTATAGTTTAATCCGGGTTTTTTTTTGCTACGACTGGCTACCGGAGCAAACTGCCAGTCTGTACTCAGCCTAGGTCTCAGTCTTGGAAGGCAGGATGGAACAGGGCCTGCAGATCAAAGGAGGACTGTTCCACCACGCCTTCACAGCTCCAGGGAGCACCAAGCTCAAGATATTTCTCTTGACTGTATACAGCAGTCTGTATCTATTCCAACCGGCTTGAATAATAGAGGCTCTAACTGGAGGTGGCCTGGAGGTGGCCTGATGAAGTCCTGAAAGGAAATGGATGTGAACCTGAGTGGTCCATCACCACACCTCTTAGGAACTGTGTTTTGTGGACATCTATCAACTGTTACTCCTCTTAGTTTTGTGGACATTTATCAACGGTTAGGAATTTGTCGAACTGTATCGGACTATTTACATTGGTGTCTTTGGAATGGATCTGAATGGTTATTTAGAGTACTACACTTATAAGACTGATTTCTCACAAGCTGCTGCTCCACCCTTGCTCTTCCCTTTGCCCTGATTGCATGTGTCAATTTCACACTATGTGCTGCGCGGCTGCATTTTGCCCCGCAGCTTCACCCAATTTTCCCCCAATCCTCAAAAAAAATAAAAATAAAAAAATGAAACAGGACTGAGTAGACGTGAGGGAAATTGGGTGAAGCTGCAGGGCAAAATGCGGCCATGCAGCATATAGTGTGAAATTGACATGTATGATCAGGGCAAAGGGAAGAGCGATGGCGGAGCAGCAGCTTGTGGGAAATCAGTCTTAATATAAGGATGGTTTAAATCAAGTGTCAAGTATTTTGGGGTACAGTGTTACAGTTTTTGAGTGTGCTGTTATATGCACAATTATCTTTATAACCAGCTGGCAGAGACCCTCAAATATACTCCCTTTGAAAAATAATTGTCCTGAACGTCCAGAACAACAACAACAAAAATACATGGATTTGAATCCCAAACTAGTAATGCCTTACCAAAAATACCCCCCCATCCCAGATATGAAATTATTTTGAGGTTTCCCACCCTTGGTGTACGTACTGCTAACCTGACTTACTTTAATTACCTTGTTTCAATACTGATAATTTTATGTTGCTTTGTAATGCATGCATTGTATTTTTTAAAAAAAGTCTTTGTGAGCTGCCATAGAAATTTATAAACAGATTATGTATCTGTTTAGACAGTGGGAGGGTGGAAACCTGTGATCATTGCCCTGAAGCAAGGGAGGAAATGCATATGTTACAATCACAGTTTATTACCAAAGTGTGACCTCCCCATGAGTGTGTTGCCCAAATGGCTATCATGTAAGCTTAGGACTGTTAACCTCCGGGTGGCCCTTGGGGAGCTCCTGCTATCACATTGCCCTCCAGATGACCAAGATTTGTTCCCCTGGAGAAAATGGCTGCACCTGAGGTCCCTCCTCTCCCCAACCCCTGCCCTCCCAAGGCTTCATCCTTCAAATATCCAGGTATTGCCCGACCCAGAACTGGCTACACTGTGTAAACAGTTTAGCTCAGACTATGCAAGCTGGACTCTGAAAAGAAACATCAAAGGGATCCAATGAGAGGCTCAATTTTCATCTAGACTCTGGCTGTGAACATATGCACAATTAGCCCTGACATAGGTGTGAATGCCGGGTGGATTTAAAGGGTTCAGACACGAACATCTGGGAAGCACCCCATAGCCGTCAGCAATCCGTTTTGCTCCGCTGCAGAAGCAGAGTAAACAGGCACGAGGGATAGTCCGGTAGCAAACAGGTTGCTACGGGCCATGGATGGACTTTCCAATGTCTGATCACTCCAACACCATCTCATGGCATCAGGATGGTCCAATCAGGCCATCCCAACTCCATGCCATTGTGTCCCCCCCTTTCTCAGTGTGCGCATCATTACACACTCCATAGGAAGCCCTCAATGCGGAGGTGTGATACATCAATTCCTTGTTTAAGCATGTCAGAAACAACAACAAAAGATCCTCGACTCACCTCGACTTATAGCATTGGAAAAAGTGCAGAGAAGGGCAACTAGAATGATCAAAGGGTTGGAACACCTTCCCTATGAAGAAAGGCTAAAACACTTGGGGCTCTTTAGCTTGGAGAAACGACGGCTGAGGGGTGACATGATCGAGGTTTATAAGATTATGAATGGGACTGAGCAGGTTGAGAAAGAGGTACTTTTCTCCCTTTCTCACAATACAAGAACTCGTGGGCACTCAATGGATTTGCTGAGCAGTCGGGTTAGAACAGATAAAAGGAAGTGCTTCTTCACCCAAAGAGTGATTCACACATGGAATTCAGTGCCACAGGAGGTGGTGGCAGCTACAAGCATGGACAGTTTCAAGAGGGAATTAGATAAGCATATGGAGCAGAAGTCCATCAGTGGCTATTAGCCACAGGGTATAGATGGGAACTCTCGGTCTGGGGCAGGTGATACACTCTATTCTTGGTGCTGGAGGGGCAGCAATGGGAGGGCTTCTAGTGTCCTGGCCTCACTGCTGGACCTCCTGATGGCACCTGGTATATTTTGGCCACTGTGTGACAGAGTGTTGGACTAGATGGGCCATTGGCCTGATTCAACATTGGCTTCTCTTACGTTCTTATGTTCTTATGTTCACCCGCAGTTGTGTCTGATCATGCAGTGGTGAGCTTCTCCCGCAGCTTCAAAGGACTGTGTGATCATGCAACTGTGGGTCAAATTCCTCTGGAGGGAATAGCCTCGCTTACCCCCCCCCGCTTTATTTCACGCATGTGACCTCACCCTCTCGCTCTTTTCTACTGCTGCAGGCTAACTAACACAGCTACCCATCTTGATCTATCTCCATGTCAATGAGGTGTCTGATCACGGCAACTTGGACAGGAAATCAGCTCAGTGGTGCAAAACGATCGGCTTACTCCTGAAAACTGGCAGCATTTTGGGAAAAGACTGCTGGGGGACTGACCCCAGTGACCATTGCTGACGAAGGGTCTGACCCATGTGGGTTCTGAACTTGGTCCACCAGGAAATTTCCCTGTAAGTTAAATGGCTTGTCCATCCCTGGCTGTTGCCCAGGGGAACGCAAACAAAGTAAAAACACTTTCAACATTGTTCTCCTTTGCCAATGAACACAGTCGTCAACATCCGAGCAGCACCTCCTCCAGGTTTCCTCCAGGTTTCACCAGCGCCGTTTTCACGCACCTAATGTCAGGTTGTCTCCTCGGTAAGCGTGGAAACAAACATGCAAAAGGACATAACTAAAAATTAAAGTGAGAGGCACACACTTTACCAAAGAAACAAACCTCTGCTGGGCGCCACATATGCAAAACTGAGTGGGCAGATTTCACAATGAACTTGGCACGCTATGGACTACTTCTGAACAACGGTGATTTACACAGAACCTCGGAATGCATGTCACTCCCCAACTGTGTGGGTGTTTACAATAGAGGCTCCCTGCCTGTTTTGTTCTGTGATCCCTTTATACTGATCACAATTTTAGAGACTTTTGTGGGCCTGAATTAGCATTTGCTTCTAAGGCCAGATTTCAAGCCAATGGAGCCCTTGCCGTTCTGTACCTCACTGTATTCCTCTCTCTCTCCTTTATATCCTTCAGTCTAGACTACTGTTTCCATAATGGATCACCAGCCAAGGAATGATTTTTTTAGACCCATCTCTGAAATGACAATGCCACACACCAAATGATAGATCTTTGTTGTTGTTGTTGTTCAGTTGCACAGTCGACTTCGACTCTTTGTGACCCCCATGGACCATATCATGCCTGGCCGCCCTGTCTTCCGCCATCCTCTGGAGTTTGCTCAATTTCATGTTCATTTCATCTCATCTTTTGCCATCTCCCTTCTTCTTTGACCTTCAATGTTTCCCAGCATCAGGGTCTTCTTCTCCAGCGAGGGCTCCCTTCTCATTGGGTGGCCAAAGTATTTGAGCCTCAGCTTCAGTCTCTGGCCTTCCAGGGAACAGTCGGGGTAGACTGATTTGGGCTTGACTGATTTGATCTCCTTGAAATCCAAGGGACTCTCAAGGGTGTTCTCCAGAGCCGTATTTCAAAATGGTAGATTAAGCCAGGTTTATTGACCAAAAGCTGATCTGCATGGATATCAAACCACCCACTCCTTAGTGCTGTGTCTACTGGGCTGCCATTAAGGCATGCCAATGTTACAGCCAGTCCCATCGTGGCTCTGAGCCCAGGCTGGCATTTCTGTCCCATCCAGTTTTCCTTGTCTACTGGTCTAAATGGTACATGGACAGGAGCTGATTCTACATCACAATTCCAGATGAATACATGAAGCTGCTTTGTACTGAAACAGTCCATTAAAAACACAAGAAGAGCCCTGCTGGATCAGACCAATGGTCCATCTAGTCCAGCATCCTGTCTCACACAGTGGCCAACAACTTCCTCTGGATGGCCAAGAACAGGGCAGAGAGGTATCCCCCTGATGTTGCCTCCTGGCTCTGGGATTCATAGGCTTAGTGCCTCTGAATGGGGAGGTTCTCCTCAGTCACCATGGCTAGTAGCCACTGATAGACTTATCCTTCATAAGAACATAAAAGAAGCCAATGCTGGATCAGACCAGTGGCCCATCCAGTCCAACACTCTGTCACACAGTGGCTAAAAATACCAGGTGAAATCAGGAGGTCCACCAGTGGGGGCCCGGACACTGGAAGCCCTCCTACTGTTGACACCCCCCCAGCACCAAGAATATAGAGCATCATTTGCCCCAGAGTCCCTATCTATACCTTGTGGCTAATAGCCACTGATGGACCTCTGCTCCATATGTTTATCTAATTCCCTCTTGAAGCCATCCATGCTCATCGCTGCCACCACCTCCTCTGGCAGTGAATTCCATGTGTTAGTCACTCTTTGGGTGAAAAAGGACTTCCTTTTATCAGTTCTAACACAACCACTCAGCAATTTCATTGAGTGCCAACAAGTTCTTGTATTGTGAGAAAGGGAGAAAAGTACCATGCATAATCTTGTGAACCTTGATCATGTCACCCCTCAGCCGTTGTTTCTCCAAGCTAAAGAGCCCCAAGCGCCTTAACCTTTCATCATAGGGAACGTTCTCCATGAATCTATCTAATCCCCTTTTAAAGCTGTTTATTCCTGTGGCCATCATTACACCCTCTGGCAGCAAATCCCACATCTTAATTACTCTCTGTGTAAAGTAGTATTTCCTTTTGTCCACCCTGAACCTACTGCCCATCGGCTTCATTGGATGTCCTCGAGTTCTAGTGTTTTGGGAGAGGGAGAAAAATTTCTCTTTGTCGTCTCTCTCCACCCCATGCATAGTTTTATAAATTTATCTCACTTTATTTATTTTTTTTATTTTACTTATGGGGTTTTTATCCCGCCTTCCCCCAGGGTCAGGGTCAGTGCAGATTACAAAGGACCAGTAAAACATATTAAACAATTTCATATGCATTTCAATTAAAATCTCAAAACCCAACTAACCTTCATGATGGTGAGAAGGTAATACATAGACCTCAGGGATATAACTGTATATGACTCCGGAAAGGGCCATCAAGGTAATAAATGGGCTCAGCCCCCAGCCTACGGTACAAGCTGGTTGTTGTTCAGTTGCACAGTCGAGTCCGACTATTCGCGACCCCATGGACCACATCACGCCAGGCCCTCCTGTCTTCTGCCGTCCTCTGGAATTTGCTCAATTTCATGTTTGTTGCATTGATGACACTGTCTAATCATCTCATCCTTTGCTGTCCCCTTCTTCTTTGACCTGCAATCTTTCCCAGCATCAGGGTCTTCTCCATCAGACGTCCAGCTGGCTCCTGAGTTGGCCATGCCCAGCAGGAACTCATTAGCATAGCAGGCCACACCCATCAGCAGAAACAGATTGGCATATTAGGCCATACCCCTGATAGCACAGGCCATTAGCATATTAGGCTACACCCCCATGTTACCAGAAAAGTGGTCATCCAGCCACACCCACCTTTTGCTTCTTATTCTGTTTACCTTGTTTGTTGACAAAATCAAGGGCTTTTTTTGTAGCGGAAACTCCTTTGCATGTTAGGCCACACACCCTAATGTAGCCAACCCTAACAAGTTTCTGCTGTTGGGTGTGGCCTATTATGCTAATGAGTTCCTGCTGGGCATGGCCAACTCAGGAGCCAGCTGGAAGTCTGTTCCTGTGCGTTCCTGTCCAAAAACAGCCCTTTTCTCCAGTGAGCTTCTCATTTGAGCTTCAACTTCGGTATCTGGCCTTCCAAGGAACAGTCAGGATTGATTTCTTTTAGGATTGACTGATTTGATTTCCTTGCAGTCCAAGGAACTTTCGAGAGTCTTCTCCAGCACCATAGTTCAAAAGAATCTATTCTTCGGCGCTCAACCTTCCTTATAGTCCAACTCTCACAGCTATACATCTACTGAGGATACCATTGCTATTGCAATGGTTGGCTGGTATGGTCCATCAAAGTCAGTATTCCCTACGCAGACTGGCAGGGGCTCAAGTAAAAGTCTTCCACATTGCCTACTGCCAGATCTTTGAACTGGAGATGCTAGGAATTGAACCTGGCACCTTCTTCATCCCAATCAGATGCTCACTCACTAAGCCATGGATGCTCTCCTTCATCTTGGACAACCGTAAATTTGAAAAATTGTGAAGACTCGGCATCAAGGCAGTCCCTTCCCAAATCTTCCACCTGGTAAATCACAAAAAGGCTGGCTTGAGACATGACTTAGTGTTAGAGGGGCCTGGAGATCTCCTGAAATTACAAAGTGATCTCCAGAGTACAAGCACAAGGTCCCTTGAAAGAAAATGGCAGCTTTAGAGGGTAGATTCTATGGCAGGGGTGGCCAGACTTGCTCAACATGAGAGCCACATAGAATAAATGTCAGATGGCAATGTTAAGCAGTGAAGAAGACAGTGGCTTAGAGGAAGGAGAGGAAGAATCAGAAGATGGAAAAGCAAAGAAGGGCCCATCTTACAACTTGAGAGACCTGAAAGGAAGACATCCCAAAATATGAACATTTGTCCGTGAAGTGCAAAGATGGAGTATACTAACAATTAACCCCAAAAGACTTTACTAATCTACTTAACAGCTTTGTTTTGGACTTACAGTAAGATGAAAAGAAGATCGTTCAATCACAGTAGAAGCCAAGAACTTTATATATATTAACAAAAAGATTAATATACTAATAACCTTCACTCACCCCTTTTCTTTGTCCCACTGTATACCCTCCCCCTTTCTATATAAAAAGCAATAAAATTCTCTCCTTTTTAGGAGAGTTTTATAACAAAAAAAAGAAAGAATAAATGTCAGATGTTTGAGAGCCGCAAGACATGAGCAGATATCACACACACGTTTTTATTTTTTTTTAAGTATGCAAATTTGCTTTTTATTAACATTAAATGAGGCTGCCCAAAATAAAAACAAAGGGGGTAAAAATAGATATTAATAGTGATATTTACTTGTTCTGTGATATTTATTTGTTTGCTAATGATATTTATTTACCCGAGAGAGAAAAAGATAGAGAGGTGGAAAGAAAGAGAAAAAGAGAGAGAAAAAAACAAAGAAAGCAAATAGGTGGGACGGGAGAGGGAGGGAGAAAAAGCATGCCTCCCCTTCCCTTTCCCAGCTGCCCTGCCAGGAGTTGCACAATATGTATGAAAGAGCCGCATGTGGCTCTCGAGCCACTGTTCGGCCACCCCTGTGAATCTATGGCATCATACCTCGCTGAAGTCTCTCCCAGATCCCCACCTTCTCCAGGCTCTAACCTCAAACCTCTAGGAATTTCCCAGCCTGGAGTTGTCAACCCCTAAACCTACCCCATCCAGTGATTCCAAACAGTGCTTGCCAAATAAGGGCAGAGAAGGGCAACTAGAATGATCAAAGGGTTGGAACACCTTCCCTATGAAGAAAGGTTAAAATGCTTGGGGCTCTTTAGCTTGGAGAAATGACGGCTGAGGGGTGACATGATCGAGGTTTATAAGATTATGAATGGGCTTGAGCAGGTTGAGAAAGAAGTACTTTTCTCCCTTTCTCACAATACAAGAACTCATGGGCACTCCATGAAATTGCTGAGCAGTCGGGTTAGAACAGATAAAAGGAAGTACTTATTCACCCAAAGAGTGATTAACACGTGGAATTCACTGTCACAGGAGGTGGTGGTAGCTACAAGCATTGACAGTTTCAAGAGGAAATTAGATAAACATATGGAGCAGAAGTTCATCAGTGGCTATTAGCCACAGGGTATAGATGGGAACTCTCAGACTGGGGCAGGTGATGCACTCTATTCTTGGTGCTGGAGGGGGCAACAGTGGGAGGCCTTCTAGTGTCCTGGCCCCACTGCTGGACCTCCTGATGGCACCTGGTATGTTTTGGCCGCTGTGTGACAGAGTGTTGGACTAGATGGGCCATTGGCCTGATTCAACATTGGCTTCTCTGATGTTCTTATGTTCTAAATATCAACTCTTGGAACCGGGCCTTTAATTCTCTACCCTAGGACACATCAGCATGATGCAGGTGTGGAAAAGGCTCTTTCAACAGCCGATCAGAAAGACCCAACCCCTTAGTTCCTGCTTGGCCCGAAATAGTCCCACCTTTCCAGGCAGTATTGTAGTGAGGGGAAATGACCCTATATAAACACCCCACAGGCCCAGATTGACCTGGCCTCGAAGCAGAAGGTGCCTGGTGAAGCTAGGCAGGTGAACACATCCTATCCTTGCTGTGGCAAAACTGAACCTGGAGAGGGTGGGCTGGAAGGGCATGTTTCTTGTCAGGGTGAGCCTTCCTGCCCCACACTACCAGCTTGCACCCTATATCTTGGGCTGAGGTGGCTCTGGCTGGGGGCACAGTCCACATGTTCAGGTGGTCCTGTCCCACCTCCAGCCTTCAGCCCAATGGGAAGAGTCACAGAGGCCTTACTGGACAATCCACCCCTGCTCCTAAGAGAAGGAGTAGGTGGGTGGAGAAGCTCCAAATTAAGGTTGCCAGCTCTGGGTTGGGAAATTTCTGTAGATTTGGTGGGGTGCACCCAGGAAGGGTAGGATCTGGGGAGTGGAGGGAACTCAGTAGGGTATCATGCCTTAGAATCCACCCTCCAAAGCGGCCATCTTCTCCAGGGGAACTGATCTCTGCTGTCACAGGAGGTGGTGGCGGCTACAAGCATGGGCAGCTTTAAGAGGAGATTGGATAAACATATGGAGCAGAAGTCCATCAGTGGCTATTAGCCACAAGGTATTGTTAGGAACTCTCAGTCTAGGGCAAGTGATGCTCTGTATTCTTGGTGCTTGGGAGGACAACAGTGGGAGGGCTTCCAGTGACCTGGCCCCACTGCTGGACCTCCTGATGGCACCTGGTATTTTTGGCCATTGTGTGACAGAATGTTGGACTGGATGGGCCATTGGCCGGGTCCAACATTGTCTTCTCTTATGTTCTTATTGCTGTGTTATTGTTGTTATTATTATTATATTTTCCACCATACATCTATATAACGGATCATTTAATGGTGTAAGCATTTAAAAAAATGAGCTCTACATAATCAAACAATAAGTAAACCAATAAAGCAAATTATATGTTAGGGGAGAAGGAGAATCTCAGGTCCGCCCATTTTGTTTGGAGCTACCATCTCTTCATCTCCACTTCCCTCTGGTGTTCAAAATAAGCACGGTTCTCATCATTTGAAAAAAGTGGTGCTCTGATGTCATCTGGCAGAACTCTGGCTACCTAGATCTAGGGTAACCAACCTCCAGCTGGTGGCTGGAGTAGGGATGGGCACAAACTGAAAAAAAAATGTAGTTCATTTCAGTTTATGGCTCATGGCATGCCCAGTTAATGAACCATGAACAGAACCAAACTGGGAGACTTCCAGTCAAATTGAACCAGTTTGTGAAGTTCATGATGCAGTAGAATGCCCCCTCCCCATGCTAGAGACATCAAACTCACAGGAGATCTCTGGCTGTCTTTCCCCTATCTTCCCTACAAGTTTGGTGATGATTGGATTTACGGGGTCCATGTTATGCTTCCCAAAGAAGGTGCCCTCAGGAAAATGCTTTCTGGGGAAATGACAGGTGTAGGTTGAGGAATGTATAGAATGGACCCTGTGCAAGCTAGAGACGTCAGACTTTCAGGGGACCTCCCCCTGATGTTCCTCTACATGCCCTCCATATTATGTGCAGATTGGAAACAGTCTGCCCAGAAATATATCAATTCACAAACTGCCCATGAACTGCTTCACAGAAATTTGTGATGGTAGACCTGCCACAAACTTCAGTTTGTAGACCATGAACCGGTCAAAATCCATCATGAACTTTAGTTTGTGATCCAGGTCATGCTGATCCCTAGGCTGAGGATGTCTTGGGATTACTCCTGATCTCCAGATGACAGCGATTAGTGCATCTGGAGAAAATGGCTGCTCTGGAAGCTGGACTCTATGGCATTACATCCCATTGAAGTCCCTCCCCTCCCCAAATGGTGCCCTTCTCAGACTCTACCCCCCAAATCTCCAAATATTTCCCAACCTGGAGCTAGCAACCCTACCTAGACTCCTCTCCTAAATTACGTTTTTTTCCAGATGGAGAGTTCGGGGGAGGGGATGGTGGGATTCAGATCAAGAAATGACAGCTCTCTTGTTTGAGGAGAAGAAGAAGAAGAGGAGGAGGAGGAGGAGGAGGAGGAGCAGGAGGAAGAGATTGGATTTATACCCCACCCTTCACTACCCGAAGGAGTCTCAGAGCAGCTTACAAACTCCTTTCCCTTCCCCCATCCCCACAACAGACACCCTGTGAGGTAAGTGGGGCTGAGAGAGCTCTGACAGAAACTGCTCTTTTTCAAGAACAGCTTTGCCAGAACTATGGCTTGCCCAAGGTCACCCAGCAGGTGCAAGTGGAGGAGTGGGGAATCAAACCCGCTTCTCCCAGATTAGAGTCCATGCACTGAACCACTAGGCCAAAATTGCTTTAAAAATATTCAAAATATTATAGGTTTTAAGATAACAAAACATTTATCAAAAACCCCAGAACTGCACAACAGAAGTAACACTGAATCATCATGGCTATGAAGGTAGCAACACTTTCAGAGACAGCGTGTTCAGAAAGTGTACAACGAGATCTGAACACGCTAGAAAAGTGGGCGGATGTGGACAAGATGCAATTTAACAAGGATAAGTGTCAAGTTCTACATCTGGGTAACAAAAATGAGGAACACCCATACTAGATGAGGGATACGCCTCTGGGTAGCAGTGTGTGCGAACAAGATCTTGGGGTATGGGTGGACTATAAGTTAAATATAAGCAGCCAAGGTGATGCAGTGACAAAAAAAAGGCTAATGTGATCTTGGGGTGTACCAACAGAGGCAGAACATCCAAATCACAACATGTGATAGTCCTGCTGTACACTGCATTGGTTAAGCTGCACCTGGGGTACTGTGTGCAGTTCTGGAGCCCTCACTTCAAAAAAGGGATGTGGGCAGAATGGAGCAGGTGCAGAGGAGAGCGATGAGGACGATCGGGGGCCTGGAGACCAAGAAGCTCTACAAGGAAAGGCTGAAGGACTTGGGAAGGTTCAGTCTGGAGAAGAGGGGGGGGCAGGATGGCTCTCTTGAAGTATTTGAAGGGCTGTCACTCAGAGGAGGGCAGGGAGCCATTCCTGTTGGAAGCAGAGGAGAGGACTCGCAAGAATGGGTTTAAATTAAGGGCAGGGAGGTACTGGCTTGATATTAGGAAAATTAATATTAAAAATATTAGGAGTTGTCCAACAGTGGAATCAGCTGCCTTGGGAGGTGGTGAGCTCCCCTCACTGACAGTCTAGAAGCAGCGGCTGGACAAACACTTGTCAGGGATGCTCTAGGCTGATCCTGCACTGAGCAGGGGTTGGACTAGATGACCTCTATGGCCCCTTCCAACTCTGTGATTCTAGGATTCTATGAAAGGATGTTCAGAAAGGGCACTTAGAACAAAGGCAAATTCCAGCAAAGAGTGCCCACTAACCCAAGGAAAAGAGAAAGTCCAAAATGTTACATTAAAGAAATGCAGGGCTGCTTCTTCCCCCAGATGCTCTTCCATGGCTACGGTTGCCAACCAGTGTTCCCTCCAAGCTGAGTTCGTGTGAGCTAGCTAACAGTTTTTTTCAGCCCCCGGCTCACACATTTTGTTGTCTTCGCTCAGGAAGAATGGGGCTCCAGAGCAAACTGATTCATGCAGCAGCCAAATTGCTCGCTCACAACTTTAATGCTGGTGGCTCACGAAGTCGAATTTTTGCTCACAAGACTCTGCAGCTTAGAGGGAGCATTGCACCTGGATATGTGTCAGAATCGGGCTCTGTTGATTGTCATGGTGACACAGGTTTCCTTTGTGGTTCCTTTTCACTTCCAAGCCATCATGACCATTTGGTCTCATCCCTTTGTAGCCCTCTCTGCCATAAAATTCCAGGGGATGGGAGGAGCAGGTGTGAATACTAAAATATCTCTCTGTGAGTATGAAGGGGTAGGTTAGCCTTGCTTGCAACAACTTTCCCATGAGAATGAGCCCCAAGATGTGTGGCCAGTGGAAGCCTTTCATCCTTAGAGAAACATTGGTTGCTGGATAATAAACTTTTCTAGTGCTGGGTAGTATGAAGGGGGAGAGTGAAAAAGGAGGAAAGAGTGAACGCCCACTGCATGACCATTGCATTGTGGGATACTGACCTATTGCCTGTACAATACCTAGCTCTTGATCTGTTCTTTAGTCCGAACAAGAGATATCTCTCGTGCACATCCAAATCTCTGTTTCTGATAAACTTTTATAAAAGACTATTGGACTGAGAGTGGACTAAGAGTCTGACAACATGGCACCTGGAGATCTCCTGCTATTACCATTGGATGCCAGACAACCAAAATCAGTTCCCCTGGAGAAAATGGCTGCTTTGGAGGATGGGCTCGATGGCATTGTATTCTGCTGAGTTCCCTCTCCTCCCCAAACCCTGGCTTCCCCAGGCTCCACCCCCAAAATCTTCAGAAGTTTCCCAACCCCAAACTGGCAATTCCGTCCATGGCCCGGGCTGCTCCTGCTACTCTGGATGTTCTCTTTGCCTGGCTTGGTACTGCGATAAAATTAGCATTCCCTGACTGTTCCCTGGAAGGCCAGATACTGAAGCTGAAGCTCAAATACTTTGCCCACCAAATGAGAAGGGAGCCCTCACTGGAGAAGAAGACCCTGATGCTGGGAAAGGTTGAAGGTCAAAGAAGAAGGGGACAGCAAAGGATGAGATGGATAGACAGTGCTATCGATGCAATGAACATGAAGTTGAGCAAACTCCAGAGCATTGCAGAAGACACGAGGGCCTGGTGTGATGTGGTCCATGGGGTCGCGAAGAGTCGGACCCGACTGTGCGACTGAACAACAACAACAACATTTTAGCTCTAGGCCTTCTGTGTCATGCTGAAGACCAGGCTGACACAGGGAAAAGAGTTTTAAATAATATCTAACAGCCTAACAAACCCTACCTTTATAACATCTCCTAGACTGGTGTAGTGGTTAAGTGCGTGGACTCTAATCTGAGAGAACCAGGTTTGATTCCCACACTCCTCCACTTGCAGCTGCTGGATGGCCTTGGGCAAGCCATAGTTCTGTCAAGAGCTGTTTTCTTAAGAGTAGTTCTCTCAGAGCTCTCTCAGCCCCACCTACTTCACAGGGTATCTGTTGTGGGGAGGGGAAGGGAAATGAATTTGTAAGCCACTCTGAGACTTCAAGTGAATGGGGGGTATAAAACCAATCATAGAGTCATAGAGTCAGAAAGGTCCATACAGACCATCTAGCCCAACCCCCTGCCCAATGCAGGACCAGCCTAAAGCATCTCTGACAGATATTCGTCCAGCCTCTTCTTGAAAGCAGCCAGTGAAGGGGAGCTCACCACCTCCCTAGGCAGCTGGTTCCGCCTTCGGACCACTCTGACCGTGAAAAAGTGTTTCCTAATATCCAGGCGATACCTTTCTGCATGTAATTTAAACCCGTTGCTTCGGGTCCTCTCCTCTGCTGCCAACTGGAACAGCTCCTTACTCTCCTCCAAATGACAGCCTTTCAAAATTTTAAATCTCTTCTTCTCTTCTCTTCTCTTCTCTTCTAATATGCAATTTCTCCCTAGTGGAGCCCATTGCAAAAAAAATAAAATAAAAATCAGCAGTTCCCTCAGCCAAGATCTCTCCTGCTGTAGGCCAGACTGAAAGAAGGATAAAGCAAAGGATGCCTGCCTCCAGGTGGGACCTGGGGAAACCCCAGAATTACAGCTCATATTCACTGAATTCACTGCCACAGGAGGTGGTGGCAGTTACAAGCATGGACAGTTTCAAGGGGAATTAGATAAACATATGGAGCAGAAGTCCATCAGTGGCTATTAGCCACAGGGTATAGATGGGAACTCTCAGTCTGGGGCAGGTGATGCACTCTATTCTTGGTGCTGGGGGGGCAGCAGTGGGAGGGCTTCTAGTGTCCTGGCCCCACTGCTGGACCTCCTGATGGCACCTGGTATTTTTGGCCACTGTGTGACAGAGTGTTGGACTAGATGGGCCATTGGCCTGATTCAACATTGGCTTCTCTTTTGTTATGTTCTCATCTCCAGTCTACAGACATAAGGTCCTCTGGAGAACGTGGAAGCTTTGAAGGGTAGACTGTATGGCATTGTACCTCAATGAAGTTCCTGTCATCTCCAGGTTTCATATCCAGATCTCCAAGAGTTCACCAACCTGGATCTATTGGTGCCGGGGGGGGGGGACCCGGCAACCTTAGGCGGTGTTCTTGTAGTGAGTAATACAGGAGTATCATCACTGTCCAAGTTCTGTGACTTTTACCTCCCCAGCCCCTAAATTCTAAACCTCTGAACAGAAAAAAAAATAATAGGTTAAATTGAAAATGACATGGGTTACACTGGCATCTGGAAGTAGGTGGACTAGTCATGAATAATAGAGTTGGAAGGGACCTCCCAGGCAGTGTTCCCTCTAAGCTGAGTTAGTGCGAGCTAGCTCAAAGTTTTTTAGCCTCCAGCTCACACATTTTTGTCTTAGCTCAGGAAGGATGGCTCCAGAGCAAACTAATTTATGCAGTAGCCAAATCGCTTGCTCACAACATTAATGCCAGTAGCTCACAAAGCAGAATTTTTGCTCACAAGACTCCACAGCTTAGAGGGAACATTACTCCCAGGCCATTGAGTGCAACCCCCTGCACAATAGAAGAAATTCACAAATACTCCCCCCATAACCCAGTGACTCCTGTTCCATGCCCAGAAGATGGCAAAAAAACCCAGGCCCATGGCTACAGTGGAGCATCTTGGGGCCTGGCCCCCTGACTTACTGCCAAGCCCCCCCCAACTTCCCATCCAGCCCATGTGCTCCCTTGAGCATGTGTGCAGGGGTGTGCATGGGGTACCCCCTGACATTTAAAGGCCCTCGATTTTTTTAAAAAGTCCTGGCTACAGGTCTGAAAAACCCTCCAGGATCCCTGGCCAAACTGGCCTGGAGAAAATTGCTTCCCGACCCCAAAGCACCGATCAACATTTCCCTGGGCTTGTAAGACAAGGCAACAACAACTAAGCACTGAACCTGCCCTCCCTGTCATGATCTAAGTTCATAGTAAGGCTCTTTTGTAGAAAAAGCCCAGCAGGAACTCATTAGCATAATAACCAACACCCATCAGCAGAAACTCATGAGCATATTAGGCCACACCCCTGATAGCACAGCTCATTAGCATATTAGGCCAAACCCACATGTTGCCAGAAGTGTGGTCATCCAGCCACACCCACCTTTTGCTTCTTATTCTGTTTACCTTATTTGTTGTCAAAACCCAGGGCTTTTTTGGAGCAGGAACTCCTTTGCATGTTAGGCCACACACCTCTAATGTAGCCAATCCTAATGAGTTTCTGCTGTTGCGTGTGGCCTATTATGCTAATGAGTTCCTGCTGGGTGTGGCCAACTCGGGAGCCAGCCAGAGCTCTGTTCCTGTGCGTTCCTGCCCCAAAGTAGCCCTGGTTCACAGCATCAGCATTGCTATCGGATGGCCTTCTAGCCTCTGCTTGAAAACCTCCCAAGAAGGAGAGCCCACCACCTCCTGAGGAAGCCGGGTCCACTGAGGAACTGCTCTAACGGTCAGGAAGTTCTTCCTCATCTTTAGCCGAAAACTCTTTTCGTTTCATTTCAACCCGTTGGTTCTGCTCCGACCTTCTGGGACAACAGAAAACAACTCTCCACCATCCTCTATTTGACAGCCCTTCAAGGACTTGAAGAGGGTTATCATACCATAGGTCCGACTTCAAAACAGTTTGGGGTATGCTGTTGACCAGGAGATGGCGCTGTTGGGCTGCCTTGTCTTGACAGAAGGCCTCAACTTAGTAGCTAGGAACAATTAAGGTGTTCCACTCAGGTGATCATAGGTGAGTTCTCCCGGGAACCACAGGGAAACTGGGGCACATTGAAGCTCACGCTTTGATGACAGGTTGTTCCAGAATCCAGAGGTGGCTTGTTTACCCTGATCAGAGCAGCTGTGCCTTCCAACAATTAGTGAGAGTTCGGTTTAACCAGTCTGTTGCCTATATTTTCTGGAATCCTGTGGCACCCCAAGGCAAGAACAACCAAACCTGCCCACAACCTGTGTCGTAAAATACAACTCTGTCTATGGTGATTACAGGTGGCTATTAAGAAATCTGTTGTCGAGCCTCTTCAGGAATTGATACTGACAATTTTTTTAAAAAAATCTGCTAGATTTGTGTATTTGTGTGTGTTTCACAGCTCAAGAAATCTCTGTCGTGCATGAACACAAGTGCAGTTGCCTTATACTTAGACCATTGCAGGAGGAGGAGGAAGAGGGGGAGGAAGAAGAGGAGGAAGAAGAGGAAAAAGAAGAGGAGGAAGGAGGAGAAGGAGGAAGAGGAGATTGGGTTAATACCCCGCCCTTCACATGTAGCCTCAGAGCAGCTCACAATCTCCTTCCCTTCCTCTCCCCACAACAGACACCCTGTGAGGTATGTGGGACTGAGAGAGCTCTGAGAGAACTGCTCTTGAGAGAACAGCTCTGAGAGAACTGTGACTGACCCAAGGTCAACCCAGTTATTGTCATGTGGAGGAGTGGGACATCAGCCCCAGTCCTCCAGATTAGAGTCCATTGCTCTTAACCAAAAGTAACATTAAGAATGTAAGAACGTAAGAGAAGCTATGTTGGATCAGGCCATTGGCCCATCCAATCCTACAATGTGTGCCACACAGTGCCCAAAATCCAGGTGCCATCAGGAGGTCCACCAGTGGGGCCCGACTCCAGAAGCTCTGTATAAGGGCATATAAGGCCTATAAGGGTTGTGGCGAAACAGGGACCCACCCTCAGCCCTGGGAGACTGAGCAGCCGCCCCTTGGCTCGCAAGCCCCTGTTTTTGCCTTCCCACCCTGCCTGGTGGAGCCATTTCCCTTCGTTATTTGCTGCCACCACTCACTGAATTCACACCGCCTTCCTAGAGGGACAGTGTGACCCCTCTGGCTGATTCCCCCAACCTTGGGACTTTGGTACCACAATCTTTGGGCACCCCTTGGGTCACTGGTACCACAATCTTTGGGCACGCCCTGGAGAGTTGGCAACCCCTCCAATTTGGGGATGTTTGGGTTCCCCGGCCTCCCTTTTGCTTCTGGTACTGTGCTAAGCGGGGAGAACTAAGTGGTCAAGGCACACCAGGTCTTAAACTCACAAAAGGTCTATTTGAACTCTATACATACTAGGTACAGAACTTAAACAACATGCACATCAACACAACCTGGGCACAGAAAATAAACAGGATTTAAACCGCAACTCCTCTGTCCCCCTATACACAACAGATGCGTGGAGGAGACATCACCTTAGGCCGGCCACATTCTCTCCGCTTCACGTCCCTTGCAGGAGCATTGCCAAGAGAGGGTGGGGAAGGAAGACCCAAGTATGTCAGAGGAAAGGCAGGGTAAACATGTCCTAGAGATAGTATCTAATGGAATTACTGTGCGGAAGACTGAGACAAGGTAGGTGAATCATTTTGACTGTGTTAAAGTTGTACTAATGCTAATTATTGTTTTTCTTATTGCTACTCTTATCATTAAGAGTTTCCTAGGAATCATGGGCGGGGGAATTATTGGGAATAACCTAGCCAGTGGCTGAGTTCAGACTGGCAGTTTGCTCCTGTAGCCAGTCGTGGCAAAAAAGCCCCGGAATAAACTGTTCTGGGTTTTCCCGTTCAGACAGCCTGGGCTGCTGCCAGAAGATACGGGGTGGAGGCGCGCGGGAGCATTCAGACCGTATTCGGTGTTTCCCCATTAATTCAGCTGTGGGTGTATGGGTGTATGTGCGCATGAGCGCTTATGCACTCATGTGCATAAGTGCATTTTGCCAATTGGGGAAGGACCTCGCAGTGCCGGGCCCGCATTGGGCAGTAGAGCGGAGCATGGTCAATCATACCGCTGCTGCCCAACGCAGGTTGCTCCTGGCTTTTCGGCTGCGCGTTCAGACTTCCCAGAAGTGGAGAAACACGCGACACACACGGGCTTTTGGATTTGCTACTAGATTTATGAGGTATCTTTTTAATCCGGCAGTGAAGCGCAACAGCACGGGTTGGCTACGGGTGGGGGACGCCATGCAGATGTTCCTGTGTGAATGCCCAATTTACTTCGGGATTGAATTGTCGCTGGCCCGGGTCCCTACCGGGGCAAATTGCCAGTCTGAACTCAGCCAGTAAGGAAGATTAGACTGACAACTGCTGTTCCAAGACCAGCCATGGGACTACAAGATAGTTCGGTATCTCGATTTGGGCGACGTCTCTCAAAAAGGATATTGCGGAGCTGGAACAAGTGGAGAGGAGGGCAACAAAGTTGATCGAGGAGCGGTAGTACCATTCCTATGAGGAAAGACTAAAAGGTCTTGGACGTTTCTAAAAAAAAAAGGTTGAAAAAACCCCAAAATCGCTAAGTGTCAAAGTCCTGCAACAATCAGTTCTCCACACTTTCTTCCTCAAAGGAGTAAAGTTTATTAGAGTCTGTAAGAGCAAGTCATCTGCACATACATTCAGTGTCAGGACTGGAATTAAGCGTGCATAGCCAAAAGATATACTTGATTCCAAGGGTCAGGGGATGGTCTTGGCCCAATCAGAATAAAAGCAAAAGCCCGCCTAAGAATAGAGCAACAGGGCACCAAGGTCACAGTCTCAGGCTACAGGGTGATAAAGAAGAAGGAGAACCAAAACATGACATTCCAAGCATAATTCATCCAGCAGCCAGCCTCCCCCCTATTCCCACCATTACAGCTGCATAGTTGACATTAAGGGAGAGAATGACAGAGGTTTATAAAACTATGCACAGAGTGCAGAAAGTGGCTAGAGGGAGTCTTTTCTCCTTCTGGAATAATAGTGAAACTCTGGGGTGCCCGTTGAAATCGCTGAGCGACAGGTACAAGACAAGCAAAAGAGAATACTTCTTTACTCAATGAGTAATTAAACTGTAGAATTCACTGCCAGTGGAGGTAGTAATGGTGATGAGGATAGCAGGTTTCAAAAGGGGGTTAGATTCATGGAAGAGAGGCAGGCCTGTAGCTACAGTGGGTGAAGCAGTCGGGTTAGAACAGATCAAAGGAAGTCCTTCTTCACCCAAAGAGTGATTGACACATGGAATTCACTGCCACAGGAGGCGGTGGCAGCTGCAAGCATGGGCAGTTTCAAGAGGGAATTAGATAAACATATGGAGCAGAAGTCCATCAGTGGCTATTAGCCACAGGGTATAGATGGGAACTCTCAGTCTGGGGCAGGTGATGCACTCTATTCTTGGTGCTGGAGGGGGCAGCAGTGGGTGGGCTTCTAGTGTCCTGGCCCCACTGCTGGACCTCCTGATGGCACCTGGTATTTTTGGCCACCGTGTGACAGAGTGTTGGACTAGATGAACCATTGGCCTGATTCAACATTGGCTTCTCTTATGTTTTTATGTTCTTATGTTCTTAACTTGGGGCCTGGCCCCCCGACTTACTGCCAAGGCCCTCTGATTTCCCATCCAGCCCAGCAATTCCAAGTTTATGGGGTGGGCGGGATATAAATGTGAAAAACAAACAAACAAATAAATATAAATGAAACTTTTTATTTTATTTGTGGTGCTCCCTTGGGGGGGGTGCGGGGTGCCCCCGACTTCTTTAAAGGCCCCCTGAATAAAAAAAAAAATCCTGGCTATGGGCCTGAAGAGAGGTATTATGGGATCTGTCACGTTATCTCAGCCTCACCAGGATAGGATGTGGAAAGAAGACCCAAGTATGTCTCTCTGAGCTCCTCAGAGGAAAGGCAGGCTAACAATGTACTAGACACAGATAGTATCTGATGGAATTACAGTATAGAACACTGCGACGATGTAGATGAATCATTTTAACTAGGGATAATTATTGTTTTTTCACTGTTGCTACTCTTATCATTTCCTGACCTGGATAGCCCAGACTAGCCCAGTCTCATCAGATTGCAGAAGCTAAGCAGGGTCAGCCCTGATTAGTATTGGGATGGGAGACCAGCAAGGAATACCAGGGGGTGACGCAGAGGCAGACAATGGCAAACCACCTCTGAATGTCTCTTGCCAATAAAATCCTACGGGGGTTGCCATAAGTCAGCTGTAACTTGACAGCAAAAAAAACAAAAACAAAAAAACCCTCTTACCATTAAGAGCTTGCTAGGAATCATGGGGGAAATGACTGGGAAATGCCCCAACCCAATTCTACCGCATCGGGAGAAAAATATTGGGGGCCTGAACATGCCAAATTCCCCATCAGGTTTTGTGTTGTCACCTACCCGCATTCACACACACCAAACAGAACTAATTTCCAGTTGCTCTCAAAAGAAGAAGAAGAAGAAGAAGAAGAAGAAGAAGAAGAAGAAGAAGAA
>JAPDNY010000352.1:0-48648 GCA_029375565.1 Gekko gecko | reverse complement strand
CACAGTTCTGGTCTTCACATCTCAAAAAGGATATTATAGCATTGGAAAAAGTGCAGAGAAGGGCAACTAGAATGATAAAAGGGGTTGGAACACCTTCCCTATGAAGAAAGGTTAAAATGCTTGGGGCTCTTTAGCTTGGAGAAACGACGGCTGAGGGGTGACATGATTGAGGTTTATAAGATTATGCATGGGATTGAGCAGGTTGAGAAAGAAGTACTTTTCTCCCTTTCTCACAATACAAGAACTCGTGGGCACTCCATGAAATTGCTGAGCAGTCGGGTTAGAACAGATAAAAGGAAATACTTCTTCACCCAAAGAGTGATTAACATATGGAATTCACTGCCACAGGAGGTGGTGGCAGCTACAAGCATGGACAGTTTCAAGAGGGAATTAGATAAACATCTGGAGCAGAGGTCCATCAGTGGCCATTAGCCACAGGGTATAGATGGGAACTCTCAGTCTGGGGCAGGTGATGCACTCTCTTCTTGGTGCTGGAGGGGGCAGCAGTGGGAGGGCTTCTGGTGCCCTGGCCCCACTGCTGGACCTCCTGATGGCACCTGGTATATTTTGGCCGCTGTGTGACAGAGTGTTGGACTGGATGGGCCACTGGCCTGATCCGACATGGGCTTCTCTTATGTTCTTATGTTCTTAAATTGCTGAGCGGTCAGGTTAGGAGGGATAAAAGGAAGTCCTTCTTCACCCAAAGCGTGATTAACACATGGAATTCACTGTCACAGGAGGTGGTGGCAGCTACAAGCATGGACGCGTCAAGGGATTCCTGGCACATTCTCCTGGAAGGTGGGGGGCAGGCAGGAGGGTCTTGGCTGCCTTCAGAGGGAGGGGTGTTCCTCCAGACATGGAAAGGGATTAATCTCCCTCAGGAATGGGTTGGCAGAGTTTGTGAGGGAGCATTTCCAGGGGAGGAAGGAGGTGGATGGATAAGGAAGGGGGGAACCACTCCCGTATAGAATGGCTGGATAAGGGGAGAGATGTTGCGAAGAGGAAGAAGAAGAGGAGGAGGAGGAGATTGGATTTGTACCCTGCCCTTCACTACCCAAAGGAGTCTCAGAGCGGCTTACAAACTCCCTTCCCTTCCCCTTCCCACAACAGACACCCTGTGAGGTAGAAGAAGAAGAAGAGATTGGATTTATACCCCATGGCCCGTCACTACCCAAAGGAGTCTCAGAGCAGCTTACAAACTCCTTTCCTTTCCCTCCCCCTCCCCACAACAGACACCCTGTGAGGTCGGTGGGGCTGAGAGAGCTCTGACGGAAACTGCTCTTTTTCAAGGACAGCTGTGCCAGAGCTTGTGACTGACCCAAGGTCATCCAGCCAGGTGCAAGTGGAGGAGTGGCCAGAGTTCATTCGTCCTCGTGAATTTTCCGGGCTGCTGCTTCTTCCAGTTCTGCTGCTGCCGCGTCATCGTACATTTGCAGCTTACAGATGCACGCCTGAACAAGCATACTCAAGATTGCAACAGCACAGACATTTTGATGCAATAATTCAGAGGCAAGAGGTGTCAGTTATCAAGAGGTGATTAACATATGGAATTCACTGCCACAGGAGGTGGTGGCAGCTTCAAGCATGGACAGTTTCAAGAGGGAATTAGATAAACATCTGGAGCAGAAGTCCATCAGTGGCTATTAGCCACAGGGTATAGATGGGAACTCTCAGTCTGGGGCAGGTGATGCCCTCTATTCTTGGTGCTGGAGGGGGCAGCAGTGGGAGGGCTGCTAGTGTCCTGGCCCCACTGCTGGACCTCCTGATGGCACCTGGTATATTTTGGCTGCTGTGTGACAGAGTGTTGGACTAGATGGGCCATTGGCCTGATTCAACATTGGCTTCTCTTATGTTCTTATGTTCTTATCAGATACTGCTAAATAAACAAGAGTGCTCATGTTTTAAGCATGTCTTTATTTTAAGTAAAAAAACCCACCCCTTTGTGTTTGTGTCCTTTATCAAGTTTATATCTCCGCTACCTGGCATTACATTTTAGGACGCACGTGGCCCGGCCCAGCAAGGTCTCACTTATGTCAGATCCGGCCCTCGTACCAAATGAGTTTGACATTCCTGCACGAAATGGTGCACAGTCACATAGAAGGATCCAACCTACAGCAGGACAAGAAATTGCAAAACAGGACCCTACTTGCAAGAAGTTATACACGTCAGTACCCTAAACAGCTGGGAGCTGCGATGGCTCAAGTGGTTAAGACGCTGAACTGCAGGCTGTGGAAGGTCAGGAGTTCAGCAGTTCGAAACCCAGGTGCCACATGGCGGAGTGAGCTCCCGTCTCCGGTTCCAGCTCCTGCCAACCTAGCAGTTCGAAAGCAAGAAATTGTAAGTAGATAAATAGGTACCACTCCGGTGGGAAGGTAACAGCGTTCTGTGCACCTTGGTGTTTAGTCATGCTGGCCACATGACCACGGAAAACGTCTTCGGACAGCGCTGGCTCTTCGGCTTTGAAACGGAGATGAGCACCGCAACTCTAGAGTCGGATTCGACTGGCTTTCGAGCAAGGGAACCTTTACCTTTACCTTACCCTAAACAGGCTAGACTGATCTTGTCAGAGCTTGGAAGCAAATCAAGGTCAGCCCTGGGCTACTAACTGGATGGGAGACCTCCAAGGAATACCAGGGTCATGACGCGGAGGCAGGCAATGGCTGGCCACCTCTGAATATCTCTTGCATTGAAAGCCCTCGTCCCCCGTCATGGGAGAGCAACAGCAAGAAATCCACATTAACATTGACCGCTGTCCCAGATAATTTATCCAAGTGACTTTGAGCCTCATTCTGTACAGGGCTACCCTATCGCGGAAAGCTGGGAGCCTCCCCCACCTCCTCAGGCCGGCTGGTGGACGCCAAGGAGAAGGTCCTGACCCTAAAATCAATAACATCAGGGGGTTTTTTGGTAGGAAAAGCCCAGCAGGGACTCATTAGCATAATAGGCCACACCCAACAGCAGAGACTCATTAGCATATTAGGCCACACCCCCGACAGCATGGCTCATTAGCATATTAGGCCACACCCCCCAATGCTACCAGAAGTGTGGTCATCCAGCCACACCCACCTTTTGCTTCTTATCCTGTTGACCTGGTTTGTTGTCAAAACCCGGGGCTTTTGGTAGCAGGAACTCCTTTGCATGTCAGGCCACACACCCCTCATGTAGCCAATCCTAATGAGTTTCTGCTGTTGGGTGTGGCCTGTTATGCTAATGAGTTCCTGCTGGGCGTGGCCAACTCGGGAGCCAGCCGGAACTCCGTTCCTGTGCGTTCCAGCCCAAAATAGCCCTGAATTTCACCATCAATATCTACAGCCTGGCGTGAGCCTGGGTTTGGGCAGGGGGTGACCCTGTAAGGCTGAGAGACTGAGGCCATCTGATACCAACGTTGTTTTGAACATACATGATTTTATACATAGTGATTTTAATGAATCTATGTCTTATGAGACCTCAGTGTCTTAATAGATCTATCGCTGTACATTGTGAGCTGCCTGGAGCCCGCTTCAGCAGGGAGGTGGGGATAGAAATCTAATAAATAAATAAATAAGGCACCCCTGGAGGGCTGGGGAGTTACTGATTCTGCCCATTTGTGGGGGGGCAGTGTTCCCGCTAAGTTGAGTTAGTGTGAGCTAGCTCACAGTTTTTTAGCCTCTAGCTCACAGATTTCTGTCTTAGCTCAGGAAGGGAGGGCTGCAGAGCAAATTAATTAGAAGAGAGAAGAGATTGGATTTATACTCTGCCCTTCACTACCAGAAGAAGAGAAGGAGGAGAAGATTGGCTTTATACCACAACCTTCACTGAAGAGCCAGTTTGGTGTAGTGGTTAAGTGCGCGGACTCTAATCTGGGAGAACCGAGTTTGTTTCCCCACTCCTCCACTTGCATCTGCTGGATGACCTTGGGCAAGCCATAGTTCTGGCACAGCTGTTCTTGAAAAAGAGCAGTTTCTGTCAGAGCTCTCTCAGCCCACACCTACCTCACAGGGTGTCTGTTGTGGGGAGGGGAAGGGAAGGGAGTCTGTAAGACGCTCTGAGACTCCCTTGGGTAGTGAAG
This sequence comes from Gekko gecko, assembly GCA_029375565.1. NCBI lineage: Eukaryota > Metazoa > Chordata > Lepidosauria > Squamata > Gekkonidae > Gekko > Gekko gecko. The sequence goes on along the minus strand of JAPDNY010000352.1, from coordinate 44,600 downwards.
GGCAGGATATAAATCCAATCTCATCTCTTCTTCATGGTAAATGCACCAAACAATTCCTAAAGATTTTCCAAAACACTACTGTGTTGATAAATCATTTTCTACACTCACAGCGTCCCCTGCCAGAATTAGTACCAGAGCTTTTTTTGCCTTGTGGTATTCTGCTTGTGGTGTGATCTGTCTTTTTTGTGGTGTGGCATGGTTGTGTTATTGGGTTTGTTTCTTTTGAAGGGGAAGTGTTGTGAATGAGGACATATTTTACCACTGAATAAAACAGGTTGCATAAGCAACTGACAATTCCAACTGTCTTGCGAGGGGGGGTGAGTTTGAGATGCGGAATGGAGTGAAATCCAATTAGCTTTCATATGCAAATGAGCTTGAAATGCTGGCCCAATCAGAGAAGAGTGGCCTAGGCTGAAGTGGGTGGGAGAGAACTTGGGCAATGCAGCTAGTGGATAGGGACAGCTTCTGAGTGACATATCAGGGAGTGAACTGATTTTGCCAAGCATAGAACCTTGCTACTCTTTTATATAATAGGACAGGATATGGCTGAATATTTCTCTAATCACCTAAGTGTCATTCTAAGCATTTTTATCAGTTCCCACAATGCAAGCTCCTAGCTAGAAGTTTCCTGTTGTTTCACATTTTACAGACTGAGCTATTCTTAGCTAATTAGCCCTATGACCCAGAGACCCGTTTCCGTTGCTAGGCCTGCTTGCTTGTCTGATTTCATTTCCCCTTTGGAAAAATCCCCCCTAGCATAGCAAGCAGGTTTAATCTTTGAGCATGAATCAATACATTTGATGATGATTATTATTCCCAAAGCCAACATCTTAAGCTTTTAAAGTATACAAAGCTAACGTTTTCAGCTAATTAATCAAAAAAATCTTTATTTTCATTTCTCACAATAGGAATAAATTCCTGGATGGCTGCCACCTGCCTGGTCTATCTGGCCAGACAGGTCAACCACTTGTTATAAGATTATAAGATTATGAGAAATATAAGATTTATAAGATTATGAATGGGATTGAGCAAGTTGAGAAAGAAGTCCTTTTCTCCCTTTCTCACAATACAAGAACTCGTGGGCACTCCATGAAATTGCTGAGCAGTCGGGTTAGAACAGATAAAAGGAAGTCCAAAGAGTGATTAACACATGGAATTCACTGCCACAGGAGGTGGTGGCAGCTGCAAGCATGGACAGTTTCAAGAGGGAATTAGATAAACATCTGGAGCAGAAGTCCATCAGTGGCTATTAGCCACCGGGTATAGATGGGAATTCTCAGTCTGGGGCAGGTGATGCACTCTATTCTTGGTGCTGGAGGGGGCAGCAGTGGGAGGGCTGCTAGTGTCCTGGCCCCACTGCTGGACCTCCTGATGGCACCTGGTATTTTTGGCTGCTGTGTGACAGAGTGTTGGACTAGATGGGCCATTGGCCTGATTCAACATGGGCTTCTCTTATGTTCTTAAATGGACTGGGCCAGTGTGGAAAGGAGGGGGGGCACCAAGATGGGTCAGTGCTTAGAGGGCAGTAAATTCCTGTATTGGCTGCCGCCTGCGTGGTCTATCTGGCCAGACAGGTCAACCACTAAAATGGACGGGGTCAGTGTGGAAAGGGGGGGGTCAGTGCTTAGAGGTTGGGGTGGGATATCCTGCAGGAATCCCCTCTGCTGCTCAGCTGAGCCAAGCCGTCGGATTTGAAGCTTAAGGGGAGGAAAGCACGCGAGTCCTGGTTGGGTGGAGGGGAGGAGGAGGAGGGAGGCAGCCCTTCTCCGTCTGCAGCACGGGAAGGGTTAAAGCGAGCGAGCCGCGTTAGCGCGGGGGGGGGGGGCGCTGCTCTTGCATCCGGGCCGGGGAGAGACCAGGGAGGGGCTGCAGATCTGCACCGGACGAAGGGGAAAAAAGAAATTCTTGCAGCCGGACCCCGGGAAGGTTTTCTGGCAAGTAAGTCCCCGCAGGGGCTGGGGGGGGGGGGAGGTGGAGCTTTTCCAGTCTTGCTGGAGAGGAATGGAGAGAGAGAGAGAGAGAGAGACGCACCGCCCCCACCGTGTGCTTTTTTTTGGAATGGGGAAGTTTGGCGTTCAAAGAGTTTCCAAAGGCAAATCCAAAAGGGCTGGGTGATTTTTTTTTTTTTTTTTGTAAATACAGTTTATTATTGGATATATTTCATGATCATACAATTTAAACAAGCCAATACATATCCATTTTCTTTTACCCCTCCCCCCAAACAAGGCTTCCCGCACTGCTCCAACCCCATTAATGTCTCTCTTATTCAGTTACATTTACTTCTAAACTTATTTTCTCTTACTAACGGTAACAATTCAAAAGTCTAACTCTCTTTCAATTTCTTCTTAATAGCTATCAAAACAAATCAAACCATGTTTAACATCCCAGTTTTTCAACAAGTATTCTTGAAAGTCTTTCCAGTCTTCGGAAAAGGTTTCATCTTCTTCGTTGTTTAACTTTCTTGTTAATTTGTCCATTTCTGCCATAAACAACATCTTTTTAATCCATTCCCATGTTTCAGGTACTTTGTCTTGCTTCCAATATTGAGCAAAAGTCAATCTGGCTGCTGTAATTAAGTACCATAGTAATGTTCTCTTGGTTACATTTATTTCTTCCATTTTAAGACCTAACAATAATATCTGTGGGTCTTTCTTAAAAGTACATTTCAAAATTTTTTGTATCTCATTGTGGATCTCAGTCCAATAACTTACAGCTTTATCACATGTCCACCACATATGGTAAAAGGACCCTTCATTTTTCTTACATTTCCAACATTTGTTAGACATGCTTTCATTTATAATAGCAATTTTTTTTTGGAGTCATATACCATCTATACATCATTTTAAAGCAATTCTCTTTAACATTTACACAAGTTGAAATTTTCATTGACTTTTTCCACAAATATTCCCAAGATGACATGGATATTTCATTGTTAATATTTACTGCCCACTTTATCATTTGCAGGGCTGGGTGATTTTTTTTTTGTTAATTGCCTCTTCCCGAAGAGCCCTTCGTGCCCCACACCTAGAGATGCCTCCCTCTGCTCCGGCCCCTTCGCGGGCTGTTCTCTGCTCCCCCCACCGACGGGACGGAGCCTGCTCTACTGGCTTTAGTGGTCGATCTTCCTCGAAAGGCAGGCAAAGGCCAGGGCTCCCTGCCCTGGCACATTTTTAACTTAGCGCAGGAAGAAACGGCTCCGGAGCGGACTAATCTGTGCCGTAGCCAAATGGCTCACTCACTGCTTTAATTCTTGCCCACAGAACTCCACCGCTTAGAGGGAGCGTCGGGGTCCAACCCAGGCTCCTGTGAGCAAAAATTCTGCTTTGTGAGAACATAAGAACCTAAGAGAAGCCAATGTTGGATCAGGCCAATGGCCCATCTAGTCCAACACTCTGTCACACAGCGGCCAGAATATACCAGGTGCCATCAGGAGGTCCAGCTGTGGGGCCAGGACACTAGAAGCCCTCCCACTGCTGCCGCCCCCCCAAAGCACCAAGAATAGAATGCATCACCTGCCCCAGACTGGCATTAAATTTGTGAGCTCCTGGCATTACATTTGTGAGCTCCTGGCATTACATTTGTGAGCAGTTTGGCTGCTGCCGAAATTGGTTTGCTCTGGCGCCACCACCATCCTTCCTGAGCGAAGACGAAAACGTGTGAGCCGGAGGCTAAAACACGGTGAGCTAGCTCACACTAACTCGGCTTAGAGGGAACACTGGCTCCAACCACATCATCGCCCCCTGCCCCATCACTCCACAGCTCACTTGGCGGAGGCGGCCCGAACACAATGCCGGTTTCTCCCTACTGCCCTGAGGGTTTGGCTGGGAAGAAAGGCACCTTTTTTCCAGGTGAGAGAGGTGTAGACCCCCCTCCACAGGGGCGGATTAAGGATTAAGGCTCACAAGGGCCCTAAGCACTTGTTTTGTTTTTTTTAAAGAAAATTTATTGTCGGATATATAATAGCATGTTCCACATTTTGTTTAGAATTCTTATCGTATCCTTTTCAAATTTTTATCTCCCCCTCCCCTGGCTTCCCACGATGCTCCGCCCCGTTAACATTTCCACCCAATATTCTCCTACATTCAACTTGTTCTTAATATTCAAATCTTGAATTTCAATATTTTGCTTTTTAACTTTAACAATTAGGTAACTTTTCAAATACAGTCTCTCTTGTTACAACGCTTCTGTTATTAGTAACTATCGAAACAAAGTAATCTATTTTTCACATCCCAGTTAAGCTCTAAATAGTCTTTAAAATCTTTCCAGTCTGTTAAAAATTCTTCGTCTTCTGCTCCATGAAGTTTTCTTCTTAATTTGTCCATTTCAGCCATAAAAATCATTTTTTAATCCATTCCCACTTATCAGGTACCTGCTCTTGTTTCCAGAACTGAGCGTAAGTCATTCTTGCAGTTGAAATGAGATACCATAACAAAGTTCTTTTAGTCATTTTGACTGCCTTAAGCACTTGTTAAGACCTGTCTGAGCAGATAGAGGGGAATTTCAGACAGATGATATAATCCGGAAGAGGAACGGTTCTCAAACGGTTTCTGGTCTGGCATTTCAGACAGAACCGTTTTAGAACCGGTTCCCTACCGGAATATATTTGTAATTTCACACAGAATCGATTCTGTCCCGTTCAGGAAACGGGTCTGAAGCGTTTTACCTGTCAACCGCTTCCAAGTAGTCGTCAGTTTCTTCTCCCGGATCCGATACGCTTTTTTCCCGCCTTTTTCGCCCGCGCGGGCGATCTCCGGCTTTTTTTTTTTTTTTTTTGAACGTTCGCTTTAGAGCGTTATAACGCTATAGCGCAATAGCGCAATAGCATCATAGCAACCCCATTGGAATGCCTGCAGTGTTGTTTTTTATAGCGCTATAGCGCTATAGCGCTCTAAAGCGAACATTTTTTTAAAAAAGGGGCGTGGCGGGAACCGGCGGGAGAACAAAGCAGTGCAATCTGAATTGCCAAACCGCTTCTGATTCGGCTCTTTTCCGGTCAGGGAAAGCCATGTGTGAAATGGCAGCCCTGTACCGGTTTACTTCAAGACGAATCAGAAACGGCTTCAATCCGGCAGAGTCTCGGTAATGTGAAATTCCCTATATACAATGCAGGTTGCAGCAAAACAAAAATGCATTCCTATGATCACACCGTGGACTGTACAAACCAAGCCAAGCTTGGGCTACCTAAAGTCCAACAAAAATGCAATGCGACCTCTGTTTTAATATCTCACAAGTCAAATGTATCAAAGTTCCGACATTCGTGACCTGAAAGGCATTTTTCTACATTTTTTCCCACCCTTTCCCCAACTTTGTGGTGCCCCCTTTAGCCCTGGTGCCCTAAGCACGGGCTTAGTCTGCTTAGCTGATTAATCTGCCACTAACCCTGACTGTGGAAGGTCGGTAGTTCAGCAGTTCGAGACCCGGGTGCCGCATGACGGAGTGAGCTCCCGTCTCTGGCCCCAGCTCCTGCCAACCTAGCAGTTCGAAAGCAAGAAATTGCAAGTAGATAAATAGGGACCACTTCGGTGGGAAGGTAACAGCGTTCCCTGCGCCTTGGTGTTTAGTCATGCCGGCCACATGACCATGGAAACGTCTTCGGACAGCGCTGGCTCTTCGGCTTTGAAACAGAGATCCGCAACCCTAGAGTCGGATTCGACTGGCTTTCGAGCAAGGGAACCTTTACCTTTAACCCTCAGGCAACAGGACGGGAAGAAACACAAGGGCAAGTCTTGCTAGGGGTGTGTGTGTTTGTACAGTTGTGAAATCAGTTGCGAAGGTGCACAGAGGAACGCCAGCAAAGATCAGGGAAACACCATCCAATGCCCACCTGTCGGAGCACAAGGCAGCTCCCCTCTGACAGGCAAAGGGGGCGGAGCATGCTGATGTGGCCACACCCCCTGGTCTCAGCCTCTCAGAGACACAAGGCCAGGGGGAAGAAAGGGCACCCCGGCATCCATCACTGTGAGGACCCTGGTGTAAGCGGCAGGACCCCTGGAGTAAGAAAAGGACCCCGGGAGCAACACTCTTCCTAAGCTGTGGAGTCTTGTGAGCAAAAATTCTACTTTGTGAGCTGCTGGGCATTAAAGTTGTGAGCGAGCGATTTGGCTGTTGCATAAATTAGTTTGCTCTGGAGCCCCTCCCTTCCTGAGCAAAGACAAAAATGTGCGAGCCGGAGGCTGAAAAACCGTGAGCTAGCTCACACTTGACTCACCTTAGAGGGAACACTGCCAGGGAGCGCCACAGATGTGGGTCTGAGTGCCCACCCCCAGCAGTGTTTTGCAAAGCAGATGCACAAGGAAGGGACACGGCTGTTCCAACCACATCGCCCCTGCCTCCATCACCCCACAGTTCACTTGGCAGAGGTGGCCGTAAGGCAATAAGAACATAAGAGCATAAGAGAAGCCAATGCTGAATCAGGCCCACTTCTTACCACTTCTTTCTCCTGCACTGGGGTTTTGTTGGGAGGAAGGGCATCCTTTTGTCTGGCAAGAGAGGTACAGACACCTCCCCCCTCCCCGGGCAACACAACAGGGAGATACCCAAGGGCACAGTCCTGGGAGGCATGAGTTCAGGTCTTGCTAAGGGGGATTCCAGCAAGAAGTCCAAGCTCACCTTTCGGTGGTTAGGAGAACATAAACATAAGAACATAAGAGAAGCCAATGTTGAATCAGGCCAATGGCCCATCTAGTCCAACACTCTGTCACACAGCGGCCAAAATATACCAGGTGCCATCAGGAGGTCCAGCAGGGGGCCAGGACACTAGAAGCCCTTCCACTGCTGCCCCCTCCAGCACCAAGAATAGAGTGCATCACCTGCCCCAGACTGAGAGTTCCCATCTATACCCTGTGGCTAATAGCCACTGATGGACTTCTGCTCCATATGTTTATCTAATTCCCTCTTGAAACTGTCCATGCTTGTAGCTGCCACCACCTCCTGTGGCAGTGAATTCCACGTGTTAATCACTCTTTGGGTGAAGAAGGACTTCCTTTTATCTGTTTTAACCCGACTGCTCAGCAATTTCATGGAGTGCCCACCAGTTCTTGTATTGTGAGAAAGGGAGAAAAGGACTTCTTTCTCAACCTGCTCAATCCCATTCATAATCTTATAAACCTCAACCATGCCAGGAAATGAGTCTCAGATAGGATCAAATGTAATGACTCCTTCATGCTGATTGGATAGCTGGAATGCCAAACGTTTTGGCTGGTCCCCTGTCCGTCCGTCCCCGTCTACCATCTCCCTGATGTAGGGATGCCAATCTCCAGGAAGAGTCCGGAGATCATCTCAAATTACAACTGATTGCCAGACTACAGATATGAGTTTGTGTTTAGAAAATGGCTGCTTTGGAGGGTGGACTCTGTGCTGTTATACCCTGCCCTCCTCGGAGTCCAGCCCCAAATTTCCAGGGAATTCCCAACCTGGAGTTGGCAACCTTGCACATTTGGCAGAATTTTCTGTTTCCTCTGGCTCCTCTTCATCCCAGCAGCACTTGTGTGGGCATGTATCTCCTGACACACTTGGTAGCCATCCAGACTTATTCAAAGACTGGGCTTGGGCTTGTTCCCAAAAGAGGCTAGACTCTGGAAAACGGTCCTTCTGTCGGGGTGACTTTGAATATGGGGCCAGGTTACTTTTCTAGATGAAAGATTTCTTACCTCTGCCCTGAAATGTCTACACAGTGTGTAGCTGCAATAAAGAAGGCCAACGCTATGCTGGGGATTATTAGGAAGGGAATTGAAAACAAATCAGCCAGTATCATCATGCCCCTATATAAATCATTGGTGCGACCTCATTTGGAATACTGTGTACAGTTCTGGTCGCCACATCTCAAAAAGGATATTATAGCATTGGAAAAAGTGCAGAGAAGGGCAACTAGACTGATAAAAGGGTTGGAACACCTTCCCTATGAAGAAAGGTTAAAACGCTTGGGGCTCTTTAGCTTGGATGAACGACAGCTGAGGGGTGACATGATCGAGGTTTATAAGATTATGAATGGGATTGAGCAGGTTGAGAAAGAAGTACTTTTCTCCCTTGCTCAAAATACAAGAACTCCTGGGCACTCCATGAAATTGCTGAGCAGTCGGGTTAGAACAGATAAAAGGAAATACTTCTTCACCCAAAGAGTGATTAACACATGGAATTCACTGCCCCAGGAGGTGGTGGCAGCTACAAGCATGGACAGTTTCAAGTGGGAATTAGATAAACATATGGAGCAGAAGTCCACCAGTGGCTATTAGCCACAGGGTATAAATGGGAACTCTCAGTCTGGGGCAGGTGATGCACTCTATTCTTGGTGCTGGAGGGGGCAGCAGTGGGAGGGCTTCTAGTGTCCTGACCCCTCTGCTGGACCTCCTGATGGCACCTGGTATATTTTGGCCGTTGTGTGACAGAGTGTTGGACTAGATGGCCCATTGGCCTGATTCAACATTGGCTTCTCTTATGTTCTTAAATTGCTGAGCGGTCAGGTTAGGAGGGATAAAAGGAAGTCCTTCTTCACCCAAAGCGTGATTAACACATGGAATTCACTGCCACAGGAGGTGGTGGCAGCTACAAGCATGGATGGCTTCAAGAAGGAACTGGAGCAGAGGTCCATCAGTGGCTATCAGCCACGAGGTATAGATAGGAACTCTGGGGCAAGGGATGCTCTGTATTCTTGGTACTTGGGGGGCAACAGTGGGAGGGCTTCTACTGTCCAGGCCCCACTGCTGGACCTCCTGAGGGCACCTGGTATTTTTGGCCACTGTGTGACACAGAGTGTTGGACTGGATGGGCCATTGGCCTGATCCATCACTGGCTTCTCTTATGTTCTTATGCTTTTTCAAGGGGAAGAACTTCCAAGGGACGCTGTTTACTTGGGTTGGTTCCCCTTGGAAGAAGAAGAAAACCCTGGTGGAGGCTTCTGGTGTCTTGGTACTCTTAGCTTTCATGACAGGCATCCTGGCAGAGCTGAGCAAGGGCGGAAGCCAGAGGGATTCCCCCAGAGTAGCAGGCCCAAAACCCCACACCAGAGGCCTAGAGGGAGCATTTCTGCACCTCAACATTCTTGAGCCAAATCTCATAAGAACATAAGAGAAGCCAATGTTGAATCAGGCCAATGGCCCATCTAGTCCAACACTCTGTCACACAGCGGCCAAAATATACCAGGTGCCATCAAGAGGTCCAGCAGTGGGGCCAGGACACTGGATCTCCACCGCTCTTCCTTTCCCTCCTGATCTCAGCTGCTTTTTCTTCCCTCAGACACATTCCTGCCCTTTTACCCTCAGCTGGGTGCTTGAACAGGGCTCTGGCCTAAGGCTTCAGGCCTGTCGAAGGGATGCCTACATTGGTCAAGGGGTCAGTGGTCCCTCTTGTCCTTTTGGGGTTTACCTCAAGAATTAGCCCCTAAGATAGACGGAGCCAATGTCAGGAGAGGCTAAGCCTGTTGACATCCTTAAAGAGCCAAACAGAGACGCTTAACTTTCCCCAAGAACCATGGAGGCATATTTCAAATCGCTTGCTTTATAATATAGAAAAATGATTTAAAAAACCTGGTCTAGAAACCACCAGAAGCCCTTTTGTTCTGATTCAGCGGGGCAATTCTGATGTGTCTCCCGGGCATATGAAGGTTTGTGATGTTTGGTGGTGTGTCTCCATTCTGTATTGGTTTGGTGTAGTGGTTAAGTGTGCAGATGCTAATCTGGGAGAACCCGGTTTGATTCCCCAGTCCTCCACATGCAGCTGCTGGATGACCTTGGGCAAGTCATGGTTCTGTTAGAGCTGTTCTCTCGAGGACAGTTCTTGAAAGAGCTCTCTCACAGGGTGTCTGTTCTGGGGAGGGGAAGGGAAAGGAGTTTGTAAGCCACTCTGAGACTCCGAGTGAAGGGTGGTGTATAGATCCAATCTCTTCTCTTCTCTTCTCTTCTCTTCTCTTCTCTTCTCTTCTCTTCTCTTCTCTTCTCTCCTCTCCTCTCCTCTCCTCTCCTCTCCTCTCCTCTCCTCTCCTCTCCTCTCCTCTCCTCTCCTCTCCTCTCCTCTCCTCTCCTCTCCTCTCCTCTCCTCTCCTCTCCTCTCCTCTCCTCTCCTCTCCTCTCGTCTCGTCTCTCGCCTCGCCCCTTCCCTTCCCTTCCCTTCCCTTCCCTTCCCTTCCCTTCCTTCCCTTCCCTTCCCTTCCCTTCCCTTCCTTCCCTTCTCTTCCCTTCCCTTCCCTTCTCTTCTCTTCTCTTCTCTTCCTCTTCTCTTCTCTTCTCTTCTCTTCTCTTCTCTTCTCTTCTCTTCTCTTCTCTCTTCTTCTATTATTTTCCATGTGACTCTCTGTGTCTCTCTTTCCCCCAGAGAAAGCCTCTCTTTGTAGCCAAGTGACTGAAGGCATCTTCACACAGTCAGAGGTGACCCAAAAGAAAAGGAAAGAGATGGAAGAACAGAATCCAGAAGGACCTGAAACTGGCAGGACAGCGAAGAAAGGCCCCCATCCCACCCAAGCTGGGAGAGGTGTTGAATTCTGGGAAAGCCCGGTGCCAGAGATCCGTGATCAGCTCACTGATATCTCAGACATACATTGCCGACGCTTCCGGGAGTTCCGCTTCCATGAGGCCGATGGGCCCCGGGAGGTTTGCAACCAGCTCCACGGACTTTGCAGCCACTGGCTGGAGCCGGAGAGGCACTCCAAGAAGCAGATGCTGGACCTGGTGATCCTGGAGCAGTTCCTGGCCATCCTGCCCCAGGAAATGCAGGGCTGGGTCAGAGGATGTGGGCCGGAGACCAGTTCCCAGGCGGTGGCCCTGGCCGAAGGCTTCCTCCTGAGTCAGGCAGAGGACAAGAGGCAGGCAGAGCAGGTGAGGGGGTTTTCTCCAGATGTGTCCAATTCAAGCAACGATAACTGGCCTTATCCTGAAGTGTCCCTGAGAGATAGTTGTCCAAGAGTTAATAATCCTAACTGAAGATTTTACAGTTTCCTGCAGCAGCCTCTTCTACCAGAGTATTTCTGATCCCTCCAGATAACTCACCAGGTCTGCTGATGGAAGGGTGCAGAGTCTGGGAATGGGGCAAGTTCCATTCCTTTGCCTCTTTTCCATTCCGTCTCTTACCCCTCTCCCTCCCTGCTCTTTCAGATGCGGGCAGCATCCGTGAAGACAGAAGCTTCCTTGGAGCAGGGGCAGAGTTCGCAGGCCGTGGAGCGTGCCCCGAATACCCTCTCCAGTGGTAAGACCTCTCCGTGCCTGGATACGATTGGGGCACCCTATGAATTTAGTGGGTAGAGTGTTCAGTTCAGGATAGAAACTAAATACTTCTTCCCAGAGCACAGTTAATTCGCAGGCACTCGATTGGGATGTGATGCCTTCGTTTGATACACCCCAAGATCGCATTAGCCTTTTTCGTCGCCGCATCACACTGGCTGCTCATATTTAACTCATGGTCCATCCTTACCCCAAGATCTTTTTTTTTAAATAATTTTTTATTTTAATTATAAATAGACATAAACACCAAGTACACACCCCACTCCCCATATAGAGAAACAGCCTACAGTGTCCAGATAACAACAACAACAACAAAAAGCAAAAAAGAGAAGAAAAGGAAAGTGAAAAACAAGCAAAAAGGCACTGGTAGAGAGCTCAACATTCAGCATAAATACAAAGAGAAGGAATTTTTCCCTCTTCTTTTTTCTTTTCCTATAAACACGCATAATTAATGTACAATTACAACATGATTAAAGCGTAGAGGGAGGCTTATTTAGTCTCATCCCATAATCTGAGGGAGGGCTTAAACATAGTTTGGGTATTGTTCTGAGTTGTGTATAAAATAAAATCAGTTTTGGCTTTGGATTTGATGCTTCTAATCCGACTCGTTAATTTTCCAGCTATTGCAATCTGCCACAACTCAGAATACTGTGAGTGTATCTCCCATCCAGTATGGGCGTTCCTCATTTTTGTGACCCAGATGTAGAACTCGGCACTTATCCTTGTGAATTGCATCTTGTTCACACCCGCCCCCTTTCCCAGTTCGACGAGTACTCTCTGAGTGCGGTTCTCCAACCAGTTCCCTGTCCAGATCACCATCCTACAGTCCAGTCCACAATCCTCTAGTTTACCCGTCAGAACACCTTGGGGAACCCGGTCAGAAGCTTTACTGAAATCCAGGTAAGCAACATCAACCGCATCCCCTCCATCCAGGAAGCTTGTCACTGGATCAAAGAAGGAAATGAGGTTGGTCTGGCCGGAGTTGTTGGCGACGAATCCGTGCCGACTTCCCCGGATCACCAAGTTGTCCTTTAGATGGTCGCAGATTGATCCCTTTAAAATCTGCTCCAGTATCTTCCCTGGGACAGAGGTCAGGCTGACTGGCCGGCAGTTTCCTAGGTCACTCCTCCTCCCTTTTTTGCAAATTGGGATAACATCGGCCCCCTTCCGGTCTTGTGGCACGTCTCCCGTCCTCCAAGAGCTCTGGGAGATGACGGACAAAAGGCTCTGGAAGCTCTCTAGAACATTCTTTGAGCACTCTTGGGTGTGTACCATCTGGCCCGGGGGATCTGTACTCGTTCAATGCAGCCAGGTGCTTCTCAGCTACCTCCCTGTCCATGTCAACCAGCAGCCCAGATGGCAAGGAGGAACCTTCACGCATATCTATGCATATCTATGTTGTTGCATATCTATGCATTTTACTGTTATGCCATTAAAGGTATTTGACTTTGACAAGGAGGAGCCTGATATAATTAAAGGCACACCCAGCAGAGGGCGCGGCCAGCAGGCAGCCCCAGGCAAAACTGCTAAACGCGGGAATCGGTGACACCCAGGCAAAAGAGGCAAAAAACCCCCACACTTCCTCAAACAGGCACCACTCTCCCAACAGGCTATACACACCCAGACAGAAGTCTGAAACAGTGTTCCCCCTAAGCTGAGTTAGTGTGAGCTAGTTCACAGTTTTTTAGCCTCCGGCTCACACATTTTTGTCTTAGCTCAGGAAGGGATGGGGCTCCAGAGCAAACTAATCCATGCAGTAGCCAAGTCACTTGCTCACAACTTTAATGCCAGGAGCTCACAAAGTAGAATTTTTGCTCACAAGACTCCACAGCTTAGAAGGAACATTGGTCTGAAATACACTGGCGGCATTTATAACCCCTGAGGCTGATATGTACCCGGTGCTTCTCTTCTGCCTCTCCCGGAATTCATTAAAAAGTGTTTAAGGGATGTGTGGAGTGTACACGGGGCAAGGTTCCGCAACCCTGGGAGGGGTGTGTGTGAAGCAGGGGACAAACAAACGAACACCCGTCCTTTCCCCTTTGTTTCTGGAGCAGGCAGTGAAGAGATTCTTCTGAGCCAATGTCTTTTCAGAGGTGTGGAAACCACTGCTACCCCTCCAGTCCAGGTAGGGGACATGAGCCGGGGGACGGGGGGACGGGGGACGGGGACTGCCTGGGTCCCTCCTCCTTTCTCGGAGGGGACTTCTGCTCCTGCAGTTCCTACGAGGTGTTGGGGTGGGAGACCCTCAACACCGTTCCCTTGACCCATCCCAAGCCGTACATCTTGTCCCTTCCCAGACTATTCCTTCCCAGTGCGCCATCTCTGCCTAGCGTGATAGGCCAACGCTATGCTGGGGATTATTAGGAAGGGAATTGAAAGCAAACCAGCCAGTATCATCATGCCCCTGTATAAATCATTGGTGCTACCTCATTTGGAATACTGTGTACCGTTCTGGTTGCCACATCTCAAGAAGGATATTATAGCATTGGAAAAAGTGCAGAGAAGGGCAACTAGAATCATAAAAGGGTTGGAACACCTTCCCTATGAAGAAAGGTTAAAATGCTTGGGGCTCTTTAGCTTGGAGAAACGACGGCTGAGGGGTGACATGATCGAGGTTTATAAGATTATGAATGGGATTGAGCAGGTTGAGAAAGAAGTACTTTTCTCCCTTTCTCACAATACAAGAACTCGTGGGCACTCCATGAAATTGCTGAGCAGTCGGGTTAGAACAGATAAAAGGAAATACTTCTTCACCCAAAGAGTGATCAACATATGGAATTCACTGCCACAGGAGGTGGTGGCAGCTACAAGCATGGACAGTTTCAAGAGGGAATTGGATAAACATATGGAGCAGAAGTCCATCAGTGGCTATTAGCCACAGGGTATAGATGGGAACTCTCAGTCTGGGGCAGGTGATGCACTCTATTCTTGGTGCTGGAGGGGGCAGCAGTAGGCGGGCTTCTAGTGTCCTGGCCCCACTGCTGGACCTCCTGATGGCACATGGTATATTTTGGCCGCTGTGTGACAGAGTGTTGGACTAGATGGGCCATTGGCCTGATTCAACATTGGCTTCCCTTATGTTCTTATGTTGATCTCTGAGGAGGGAATCTGGTTTCTCTTTCAGGGCCCCTTTTCACTTGAGGAGTTGTCCGTCTCTTTCACGGAGGCAGAATGGGCCCTGCTGGATCCGGGACAAAGAGCTCTCCACAGGGAAGTCATGCTGGAGAACTACGAGAATGTGGCCTTCCTGGGTAAGGATCTTCCATGGGTGGCGAAGGTGCGCATGGCTGCCATTGTGAGGGGGCGTGAATCAAAATACTGAATACCTGTTCGCAGTTTGAGGCCTGTCCCGCTAACTGGGGAAGGGCTGTGGCTCCCTGGCAGAGCATCTACTTCACATGTAGAAGGTCCCAGGTTGGATTTATACCCTGTCCTTCACTACCCAAAGGAGTCTCAGAGCGGCTTACAAATTCCTGTCCCTTCCCCTCCCCACAACAGACACCCTGTGAGGTAGGCGGGACCGAGAGGGCTCCAACAGAAACTGTTCTTTTCAAGAACAGCTATGCCAGAACTACGGCTTGCCCAAGGTCATCCAGCAGGTGCAAGTGGAGGAGTGGGGAATCAAACCCGGTTCTCCCAAATTAGAGTCCACACGCTCAACCACTACAGCAAACTGGCACTACACCAATGTGGAAATGTTGTCTGTGAACAATATGGTCACGTCAGTAAAAGTCCCTTTTTACACCGGAGATGATAGTTTTGACCCCTGGACTACAGAATTGTCTTCCCGACAACATAAATCTACTATCGATGTTATCTTGGATACTGCCAAAACAGCCATCGCAATCTTATTGGAAAGATGCTAAAACACCCAATATGGAGGTATTGTTTTGTAAGCTATGGGACCATTACCCGATGGATTCTGTAACGGATAAGTTGAATGGTCAGAATCAACAAACTAAAACGTTCTTCATTTAACGCAAAGCAGCAGCATTTTATCTCCTCTGAATGGTTTCAGTTGAACCAGCGGTTGTGACCTCCTGGGTTTTATTATACTGCAAGCCTGCATACACAACATTTTCTTGTTCTTACTTCGTGGTTACTCGACATCACATCAGACTTCAGTTCTTGCACACATATGACACCTCAGAGTTTGGAGTTTATGATTAGGCTTTCACAATGGTTAGACTGATATGTGCTTACTCTATGATTAATTCACTTTTACTGCTCCTATACTTGACATGCAACTTGTTATGCCTACCCTTTTGGAAATGAAATGTGCATCTGTACTGTAAGTAATTGATACACTGTTATTTAAATAAATACGCATGGAATTCACTGCCACAGGAGGTGGTGGCAGCTACAAGCATGGACAGTTTCAAGAGAGAATCAGATAAACATATGGAGCAGAAGTCCATCAGTGGCTATTAGCCACAGGGTATAGATGGGAACTCTCAGTCTGGGGCAGGTGATGCACTCTATTCTTGGTGCTGGAGGGGGCAGCAGTGGGAGGGCTTCTGGTGTCCTGGCCCCACTGCTGGACCTCCTGACGGCAACTGGTATATTTTGGCCGCTGTGTGACAGAGTGTTGGACTAGATGGGCCATTGGCCTGATTCAACATTGGCTTCTCTTATGTTCTTATGTTCTTAAATATATATATAGTCTCACATATCCATTCCCTTTATACTGGTTGGGATTCAGGGCTTCGATCTTGACCATGATTCCTTCCTTCCAAAAGAAATTTTACTCTTGAATTTCTTCTCCATATAAGAATGGTACTCTCTGTCTGTCTTTCTGTCTGTCTGTCTGTCTGTCTCTCTCTCTTGGAAAAGGGCAAGGAATAGCCATGGGGGATTTCTGATTCACTTCTGAGCAACATTTGATTTGGTTCAATCACAGAGCCTGCTGGGTAAGAAGGGAGGGCGGCCTTCTGGGGGACTGAAATCTGGAGGCTCAGAAACTCCTTCTGGGGAAGAGCTCAGCTGCGGCTCTTGAGGCGTGTTTGTGTGCTGTATCCTTAACGATTAGATATTCTGGCGAAAGGTGTGGAGGGGTGGTTAAGATCAGCCAAGCTTTTCGAGACCAAAGGGCTGTCATTCCTTTCCTCCTGCAGTCACACAGATGCCTTTGGACCTTCCCAGCCCTCCCAGTTACTAACAGGATCTCTCTCTTTATTCCAGCAGAGTATGATCAGAGGAATGAGGAGGCTGAGGAATTTCATCAGGAACGGCCAGACAAGGTTAAAAATGAAGACCTGAAAGAAAACGTCAGGAGTCGAGGCGGGCCTAAGGGAAGGGAAGGTAGCCATGTGGTTGAGAAGAGAGACGGAAGAAAGTGTAATGTACATTTTCCAAAGCAGAGGATAAGGAAGGCAAGTAAATCCCTTCAGTGTGGAAAGGACTTCAGAAATAGATCACATCTCCTTGTGCACCGAAGAATACGCAGAGGGGAGAAATCTTTTGATCGCTCAGTGTGTGGAAAGAGATTCGGTCAGAGTATCACTCTTCAGCAGCACCAAAGAACCCACACAGGGGAGAAACCTTTTGAATGTGCCGAGTGTGGAAAAAGATTCAGTGTTCGTGGCAATCTTCAACAGCACCAAAGAACCCACACAGGGGAGAAACCTTTTAGATGCTCAGAGTGTGGGAAAAGATTCAGTCGGATGGGCACTCTTCAACGGCATCAGAGAACCCACACAGGGGAGAAACCTTTTGAATGCTCAGAGTGTGGAAAGACATTCAGTCACGGTGCCACTCTTCAACAGCATCAGAGAACCCACACAGGGGAGAAACCTTTTGAATGCTCAGAGTGTGGAAAGAGATTCAGTGAGAATGGCAGTCTTCAACGGCATCGAAGAATCCACACAGGGGAGAAACCTTTTGAATGCTCAGAGTGTGGAAAGAGATTCAGTGAGAATGGCATTCTTCAACGGCATCAAGGAACCCACACAGGGGAGAAACCTTTCGAATGCTCCGAGTGTGGGAAGAGACTTAGTGGGAGGGGCAGTCTTCAACGGCACCAAAGAACCCACACAGGGGAGAAACCTTTTGAATGTTCAGTTTGTGGAAAGAGATTCAGTCAGAGGGGGAATCTTCAGCATCATCAGAGAACCCACACAGGGGAGAAACCTTTTGAATGTTCAGTTTGTGGAAAGAGATTCGGTCAGAGGGGGACTCTTCAGAAGCATCAAAAAGCCCACACAGGAGAGAAGCCTTTTGAATGTTCAGAGTGTGGAAAGAGATTCCGTGAGAATGACACTCTTCGATATCATCAAAGAATTCACACAGGGGAAAAACCTTTTGAATGCTCAGTGTGTGGAAAGCGATTCAGTGTTAGTGGCTATCTTCAACAGCACCAAAGAATCCACACAGGGGAGAAACCTATTACATGTTCAGAGTGTGGGAAAAGATTCAGTACGAGTGGCAAACTTCAACAGCATCAGAGAACCCACACAGGGGAGAAACCTTTTGAATGTGCAGAGTGTGGAAAGAGATTCAGTTGGAGTTGCAATCTTCAACGGCATCAAAGATCCCACACAGGGGAAAAACCTTTTAGATGTTCAGAGTGTGGGAAAAGATTCAGTACGAGTGGCAAACTTCATCTGCACCAAAAAACCCACACAGAAGAGAAACCTTTTGAATGTGCAGCGTGTGGAAAGAGATTCAGTTGGAGTTGCACTCTTCAACGGCATCAAAGATCCCACACAGGGGAAAAACCTTTTGAATGCTCAGAGTGTGGAAAGAAATTCAGTGAGAGTGGCGAACTTCGACTGCACCGAAGAACCCACACAGGAGAGAAACCTTTTGAATGTGCAGAGTGTGGAAAGAGATTCAGTAGGAGTAGCACTCTTAAACGGCATCAAAGAACCCACACAGGGGAGAAACCTTTTGAATGCTCAGAGTGTGGAAAGCGATTCAGTGTTAGTGGCCGTCTTCAAGTGCACCAAAGAACTCACACAGGAGAGAAACCTTTTGAATGCTCAGAGTGTGGAAAGAGATTCAGTTGGAGTGGCAATCTTCAACGGCATCAGAGAACCCACACAGGGGAGAAACCTTTTGAATGCTCAGAGTGTGGAAAGAGATTCAGTGAGAATGTTAGTCTTCAACGGCATCAAAGAATCCACACAGGGGAAAAACCTTTTGAATGCTCAGAGTGTGGAAAGAGATTCAGTGATAGGGGGATTCTTCAGAAGCATCAAAAAGTCCACACAGGGGAGAAACCTTTTGAATGCTCAGAGTGTGGAAAGAGATTCAGTGAGAGTGGCAATCTTCAGCGTCATAAGAGGACCCAACACAGAGGAGAAACCTTTTGAATGTTCAGTTTGTGGAAAGAGATTTGGTCAGAGGGGGTATCTTCAGAAGCATCAAAAAGCCCACACAGGGGAGAATGTTTAATGTTGTGGTTGTCTCTTTTGTGTAGTGTGTATTGTTAAGTATTTTGTGTGTTGTGTATTATGCTGTGTAATGTTGTAGTTATGTCGTTGTTGGAAAAATAATAAAATTGCCTCTTTTAGGGGCGCTTAAAAAAAAAAAGAGCTCTGCTGGGTCATACCAATGGTTCATCCGGTCTAGCATCCCATACAGTGGCCAACCCATTCATCTGGGGGGCCAAGAACAGGGCACAGAGGCCGAGGTCTTCCCCTGGTTAAGAACATTAGAAGAGCCCTGCTGGATCGGACCGGTGAGGGCTCATCTTCTGTCCTTGAAGTTGTAAGCCTTTAATTTTCCTAAGGGTTTCCCAAACCTTATCTTGCAGCTTTTCTCTTGAGAAGGCAAAAATAACATCCCTTGGACTTTCTCCAGCTTTGGGTTTCGTTTTTAAACTTGTGTGGATACGTTCCAAATCATTTTCCATAACATTTACCCCAAGCTCTTGGAACCATTCAATTGAAGTCTTTTCAAGCCCTCTAATTGGGATACTCTATTCCTGAAAGCCCGAGATTCATTCTGCGTTGCTGGTCTGATAAAGAGGCAACCCTTCTCTTAAGTTCTTGTAGTCCCTTCTCATTATGTTTCGTATTTTCCAGAGCCTTATCAGCAGTTGACTGAACTGCTTTAATTTCCTCGATTAAATGTTCCACTTTACTTTGAAGCTCTTTAAAATCACCTCTAATGTTTGTTTCCATGTTAGCTATAAGCTCTGCCAGCTCCTTAAGTTCTTTCTTTGCCGCCATTTGCTCTTCGCTTTATCTGCAGCCTTAAACACGTCTTTTAAGTAAATTTAGACACAAAATGACTCACCAATCCCGGCCAGTAATTACTCTTCAGAGATTATGCTTCCCATAGTTTCTGTTTTTTTTTAGTATCTTCCATTAAGTCCGGTTGTTATTACATTTTATCTCGCTGTTTTCTCGGAGGAGCAGTATAAGACATCCGTCTCTGTTGACACATGCGCAGAACTCCCTGTTGGTTGAGGAACTATGCTCTCACCAGTGAGGGGTCATCTAGTCCAGCATCCTGTCTCACTCAGTGGCCAACAACAGGGCAGAGAGGCTGAGGCCTTCCCCTGATGTTGTCTCCTGGCTCTGGCATTCAGAGGCTTAGTGCCTCTGAAGGTGGAGGTTCCTCTCAGCCACCATGGCTAGTAGCCATTGAGAGACCTATCCTCCACCTTATCTGTCTCATCCCTTTTTAAAGCTGTAGCCATCACTACATCATCGGGCAGCAAACTCCACATTTCAATCCCTCTCTGTGGAAAGTAGACTTTCCTGTTGTCCGTCCTGAACCTACAGCCCATCACCTTCATTGGATGCCCTTGAGTTCTTTTTTTTTTTTTTAAAGTATTTTTTTTCTTCTTTCTTTGATTATAAACAAATAATAGTTGTACACAAATAGTACTTCATTTTCCCCCACCCTCCCCCATCCTACTGATTCTATATTATTAATCCGTCCATGTACACAGCTTCCTGATCCCACTCAAGACTTTACTTTTACTCTCCGAATTCCCAGTTGACCTCAACCAATGGAAATACTTTGTCCAGTTATTATTTATCCTTTCTTTTTTCTCTTCCCATAAGGCATCACCTCGAAGGCAGATCACGATTTCAGAACTAACGTCCTCATATAGATACTGGAACCAGCTTGCCCATGTCCATTTTGTTTTGTCTTTCCATCCCCTAGCGATGACGGCTTGTGTTGCAAGAATCATGGCTTTATATAATTTAAGATCCTTTTTTCCCAATGTAGCACCCCCCAGAATACCTGCAAATAATATATTTACATCCCTCACTAGTGTTATTCCTAAGATTTTTTCCATTTCCTGAATGATATCCGTCTAGAACCTAAAGACTTCTGGACAATCCCACCACATATGTATATACCACCCCTTATCTTTTCCGCAATGCCAACATTTTGGACTCAAACCTTTTATCATGTATGCTAACTGGGGCGGCGTTCTATACCATTTCAAAACCAATTTTCTAGTCATTTCCTTATATTTATCTAGTTTTATATTTTTATTTTCCTTTATGATTTTATGCACTATTTGGTCGGTCAATTCGATTTCTCTCTGCCACTTTAATTGTATCGCTCGTCCTATATAACCCACATCACTGACCATTAGATTGTATAAATCCCCCACTATACCTTTTTTGCGAATTCAGTCTTTAACATAATCGCCTTCAATCGACTTTCCTTTGGTATTATCTCTGGGCAGGATAGTTTACTTATTGCCTCATATAATCCATAAACCCGTAACCAATTCCTTTCCCCCAGCATTTCCATGCATTTTTCTCTTGATAACAACGATCCCGACTTGTCCAATAAATCTTTTACTCTGTTCAAACCTTTCTTTTTTAAATTTTCCCACCATATGGGGTCGTTAAATTCCTGTAATAGCTCTAATGGAGTCCATTTAACAAGATCTAATGACCAGACTCCTTCCCATCTTTTCCACACTCTAAGGCCAATAGCCCTCGGCCCTATTGTTTCTTTAATTTCTCCTGCTAAGTTCTTTGTAAACATTTTCCTTTCCCCTTATTTACTTCATTTTCTATTCTTACCCATTTCCTATCTTTATTTATCTCTGCATCCAATAGATGTTTGATTTGGGATGCCTCAAAATAACTCTCTAAATTTGTCAAACCCCACCCCATCTCATCTTGTGGGGTGTAGATTATTTTTTGAGTAGCCCTAGTTGATTTACTTCCAAAACCCCACTTCCTTAACTGTCTATTCCATTCCTTTGCTTGTTTTCTTGGTATTTCTGATCGGAGGACCTGGTATAAATAGCTAAGCTTTGGGATTAAAAACATTTTAATTGCTCTAATTTTAGTTAATATGTTCATTGATTTAGTCTTCCATACCCTCATATTTTTACGAATCTTCTTCCATATTTCATAATAATTATTTTTATCAATTTTATTCATTCTTTTAAAAATTTTAATGCCTAAATATTTTAACATTTTACATCCCTTTGGTATAGCTGTTTCTTTCTCTACTAATATCTGTTCCCCCTTGGGTATATTGTAATATATTATTTCGGATTTCCCCATATTCACGCCTAACCCAGAATAATGTTCGAAATCCTGTAGAATTATTTTCAGTTCCCTGACCGCCGTTAGTGGATCTTTAAGTACCAAGAGAATATCGTCTGCAAAGAGATTAAGTTTAACCTCTTCCTTTCCCACTTTATAACCTTCTATTCTAGGGGAGTTCCTTATCCTATCTGCCAAAGTTTCTATAGCCATCGCAAATAATAAAGGTGACAGTGGACATCCCTGCTTTACGCCTCTCGAAATTAAGAATTCTTTTGATCTGCCTCCATTTATCCACAATGTTGCTGTTCCTTGTTTATAAAGATTTTTTATAGCTTCTAGGAAATTCCCTTCTATTCCATTATCCTTTAATGTCTCCCAGAGAAAGTCGTGTTCAACTGTATCGAAAGCTTTAAATATATCCAATTTCAATAATGCCAATTTCTTTTCTTTATGTTGGTGTTTATGTGCTAGAACGTTTAAAATGTTCCTTATTGGATGGGAAATTTGTCTATTTTTAATAAATCCATACTGGTCTTCTCCTATTATTTTTGGCAATATTTTATCTAGTCTATTAGCTAGCACCTTGGCAAATATTTTATAATCCTGGTTCATTAGGCTAATTGGCCTATATGAACCAACCTCCTTAGGATCCTTTGACGGCTTTAGTATCACCACCATCTCTGCCCGTTTCCATGTGTTAATGGTATTTCCACCTTTCATTATATCGTTAAATAGGAATAACATTTCTGGTATCAGTATTTCTATCATTTCTTTGTAGTATTCTGCCGTGTATCCGTCTATCCCCGGGGATTTTCCTAATTTTAGTTGTTTAATTACCTTTTCAATTTCTAAAGCACTTATGTCTTTGTTAAGAAGCTCCTGGTCATCTTTAGATATTTTTGTAGTTCATTTCTCCTTGAGTTGCCTTTGGATGCCCTCGAGTTCTCGTCTTTCGGGAGAGGAAGAAAAAGTCCTCTTTGGGAGTGATCCTAAATGGGCCTAGTCGGAAATCCATGCCATTGTATTCCTTGAGGCTTACTCCCAGGAAAGTGTGCTTGAGACTGCCGCCTCTGTCAACTCTCTCCACCACATACAAACCTCTACTAGGCCTCCCCCCACCTTAATTGCCTCTTTTCTGAACTGAAAAGTCCCAGAGTTTACAGCCGTTCCTCCGAGCCTCTTCGTCGTCTTGGTTGCCCTCCTCTGTACTTTCCCCCCACTCCGCAATGTCCTTTTTCAGATACGGTGATCAAGGAAGACTCTGGAATCTTTGGCCCAACCTCTCCCTCTCCCTGTCGTTCTTTATGGAGGAACATTTCCCCCCTTCCTAATCCCTCCCTCCTCCTGACCATGTTTCCTCCCAAGACTCCCAAACCGGGAAAGAAACCACCCTTTATGCCAATTGCTCCCAAGGTACGTTTTTGGCATCTCTCCTGCAGCGATAACTGCTTACAATGAAAGTGGAATGAGACGTTTTTGGCACCTGGGGGCAGTGTTCCCTCTAAGCTGATTTAGTGTGGGCTGGCTCACAGTTTTTTAGCCTCCAGCTAACAAATTTTTGACTCAGCTCAGGAAGGAGGGCTCCAGAGCAAACTAATTTATGCAGTAGCCAAATTGCTCCCTCACAACTTGAATGCCAGGAGCTCCCAAAGTAGAATTTTTGCTCACAAGACTCCACAGCTTAGAGGGAACTTTGCCTGGAGGGTGGGGGTGGGTGGGAATAAGAGATGGATCCTCTCGGTTGGTTTTTTTTTTAAGGGAAACCCCTCCCCGTCCAAGCGAGGAGGAGGGACTGAGCCAGAAAAAAACCCAGCCCCAGCCATTTGCGGCACTGCAATGATGGAAACTAATGTCGGGTTTCATTCCAAGAGGGACAGCAGATAAATGTTTTTTTCCAGCTAAGGACCTGAGCAAGTTCTCATCTTTGACAGTGAGATGCTACCTTGGGACGACTTATATTTATGAAAACATGACAACAGCTGTGTCTGAAGACATGTGCTTGCGTAGGGAAGCTGTTACCTTGAATAAAATTGCGTTGGTTTTAAAGAGGAGGAGGCGGAGGAGCTTGGATTTTTACCCCGCCCTTCACTCGGAGTCTCAGAGCGGCTTACAAACTCCTTTCCCTTCCCCTCCCCACAACAGACACCCTGTGAGGTAGACGGAGCTGAGAGACCTCTTGAAAACTGCCCTTTCAAGGACAGCTCTTGTCTGACTATGGCTTGCCCGAGGTCATCCAGCAGCTGCAAGCGGAGGAGTGGGGAATCAAACCCGGTTGTCCCAGATTAGAGTCCGCGCACTTAACCACTATACCAGCCTGGCTCTCCAGTCACTCTGGGAAGATGGCACCTTCTCTCCCCCCCATATAGAATCTCCCACTCTTTAGCCCTACCCTGGGGGACTCATTATATCGAAATAAAATAAAACCACATGGGCCTCATGACTCTGCCTTCTACTGTATTTGCTGCAAATTGAATAAGCATTCCCTCTATTCCTTCATCCAAATCATTTGTAATGTTGTTGAACAAAACAGGTCCCAGGACGGATCCAAAAGGATATCGATTTATCTGAACATTCAGGATTATTTCTCCAGGACCCTGGGTAACATGTCCCATGTTAATTAAATTACTAATCCCGTCTTCCATAGAACTCTCACCGCAACCTACCTCGCAAGCTTATTGTTGTGAAGAAAAAATGAAGGAGAATAATGTAAGCCACTCTGGATCCCCATTATGGAGAAAATCTAGGAAGACATTGGTTATGAACAGGGCTATTTTTGGGCAGGAACGCACAGGAACGGAGTTACGGCTGCCTCCCAAGTTGGCCACGCCCAGCAGGAACTCATTAGCATAACAGGCCACACCCAGCAGCAGAAACTCATTAGGATTGGCTACATGAGGGGTGTGTGGCCTAACATGCAAAGGAGTTCCTGCTCCAAAAAAGCCCTTTTGACAACAAACAAGGTAAGCAGAATAAGAAGCAAAAGGTGGGTGTGGCTGGATGACCACACTTCTGATAACATGGGGGTGTGGCCTAATATGCTGATGAGTTCCTGCTGTTGGGTGTGGCCTAATAGGCTAATGAGTTCCTGCTGGACTTTTTCTACCAAAAAAGCCCTGGTTAAGAATCTATGTTTTGTCTAGTAAAGGTTTCCTTATTCGAAAGTCAGTTGAATCCAACTCTGTGGGCGGGAGTGCTACTCATCTGTTTCCAAGCCGAAGAGCCAGCGCTGTCCGAAGACATTTCTGTGGTCATGTGGCCCACATGACTCACCGAAAAAAAGGAGAGATGATCTCTATTGTCACGTATTAATTAAATTACTAATCCCATCTTCCATATGACTCTCATCGCAACCTACCTCACAAGCTTATTGTTGTGAGGATAAGATGAAGGACGGGAGAATAATGTAAGCCACTCTGGGTCCCCACGATGGAGAAAAGCTAGGAAGACATGGGTTATGAATCTATTTTTTGTCTAGTAAAGGTAAAGGTTTCCCTTGCTCGAAACCCGGTCGAATCCAACTCGGGGGGGGGGGGCTCTGCTCATCTGTTTCCAAGCCGAAGAGCCAGCGCTGTCTGAAGACATTTCCGTGGTCATGTGACTAGCATGACTCACCAAAAAAAAAAAAAAAAGGAGCGGCGATCTCTATTGTCACTTCCTCGGGTATGGTTGCAATCGGCCTTGGTGGGAGGACAGGGGTAGAAGTCTAATAAATAAATAAATATCTTTGGCAGGAGGCAGGAGTACAGATTCAGTTATACAAAGTGTACTATTTGAGGCTATAAACGGAACAGTCTTGGTGGGTGGCAAACGGAGACAGCAGAGAAAGGCCCCTAGTAAATTTCTCCAAGTGACTTTGTGCCTCATTCTGTACAGGGCCACCCAACTGCAGAAAGAGGGGGGACCCTCGGGGACTGATTAAGGCTCACTGGTGCCCTCTAAGCACTGACCCATCTTGGTGCCCCCCTCCTTTCCACAATGACCCAGTCCATTTTAGTGGTTGACCTGTCTGACCAGGTAGACAATGCAGGTTGGGGGCAATACAAAAAATTATTAATATGATAACATATAATATACTGTACAAACTAAGCCAAGCTTTGGCTGCGTAAAGTTCTAGTTTTATCAATTATCATCATTATTATTTTTACAAATCTTCGTGTGTTTCCTTTTCACCCTTTCCCCAAGTTTGTGGTGCCCCCTTTGTCCCCGGGGCCCTAAGCAGTGACCCATCTTGGTGCCCCCCTCCTTTCCACACCGACCCCGTCCATTTTAGTCCTTGACCTTTTCTGACCAGATAGACAAGGCAGGTGGCAGCAATACAAAAAATCTATTCATGTGATAACTACAAACTAAGCCAAGCTTTTGGCTACATAAAGTTCTAGTTTTATTTATTATTATTATTATTATTATTATTATTATTATTATTATTATTACAAATCTTCATTTGTGGTTTTCTTATCTTCTGTAAACCTCATATAAACCTGTAGTGTAGTGTATATTGTGAATCTTAATTGTTGTTTTTGATTGCATATTCATTTTATGTATATTGTTTTGTTTGTCATGTCTCTATCGCAATTTATTCTCTACCGAGATTCTGCTGTTATAAAATTTTAAAAGTTATAAAAAAAATTAATAATAAAAAAGGCAAATTGACTTGCAGCTCTGCTCTGCATTGGTGTGTTGACCCCTTTTCTTCCCCCCAGTAGTTCCTTGCAGCCCTAGAATATCAAAGTATAGTTTTATAGAAAAGCTGGAGTCCTTGTGAGGTAAGCGATCGGCTGCTTCAAGCCCTCCAATCACTCTGGGAAGATGGCACCATATGGAATCTCCAACTCTTCTCCCACCCCAGGGGACTCATTATATCGAAATAAAATAAAACCACATGGACCTTCTGACTCTGTCTTCGACCGTATTTGCTACCCCTCCCAGTTTGGTATCACCTGCAGATTGAATAAGCATTCCCTCTATTCCTTCATCCAAATAATTTGTCAAGATGTTGAACAAAACAGGTCCCAGGATGGATCTCTGAGGCACTCGACTTCTTCTCACTCCTCTCCAAGAGGAGATCAGTTGATTTATCTGAATATTCAAGATTATTTCTCCAGGTCCATGGGTAACATGTCCCATGGTAATTAAATTAATAATCCAGTCTTCCATATAACTTTCACCATAACCGACCTCACAAGCTTATTGTTGTGAGGATAAAATGAAGGACAGGAGAATAATGTAAGCTACTCTGGGTCCCCATTATGGAGAAAAATTAGGAAGACATTTGTTATGAATCTGTTTTTTTGTCTAGTAAAAGTAAAGGTTTCCCTTGCTTGAAAGCCTGTCAAATCCGACTCTAGGGGGCGGTGCTCACCTCTGTTTCCAAGCCGAAGAGCCAGCGCTGTCCGAAGATGTTTCCATGGTCATGTGGCCGGCATGACTCACCAAAAAAAAAAGGAGAGATGATCTCTATTGTCACTTCATCAGGTATGGTTGCAATATTTTTGGCAGGAGGTAGAAGTACAAATTCAGTATTCAAACTACTGTTTAAGACAATAAATGGAACAATTTTGGTTGGTGGGTGGCAAACAGAGTGAGAAGGGAAGGGTCCCTAGGAAATTGTATACATAAAATTCCCAAAACACACGTGTTGTTTTCATTAGTGGTATGCTGGATGTACACTTGCAAAGTCTGGGGGTGAAACGTTGTATGGAAAATCATAGAGGATCTCGCATTTTCATTATTAGATGGTCTTTGATATTGAGATCCGACCTCAGTAGAATCATATAGCCTTTAGGAAGGAAGATGAAGAAGTCATAAAGCAAAACAGGATTTAGTGCCGTTTGAAACTGGAATGGTGTCCAACTTAAGGCTCGGTCTGCATCTAGCAGTTCAAAAGCAAGAAATTGCAAAGAGATAAATAGGTACCACTTCGGTGGGAAGGTAACAGCGTTCCATGCGCCTAGTCATGCTGGCCATGTGACCATAGAAACGTCTTTGGACAGCGCTGGCTCTTTGGCTTGGAAGTGGAGATGAGCACCGCAACCCTAGAGTTGGATTCGACTGGCTTTCGAGCCAGGGGAAACCTTACCAAACCCACACTGGCACAGAAATTCCCATCTACATTGCATGCCACTTTCACTTTGAGTGTCGCATTTTATGGCAGTGTCCAGACTGCCTGCTGCTTTCACTTCGTTTGATCTCTGGTTTAATGGTGGCCGTCTGCATAGATTTATGGCCATCTTGTGGCCATTCGGGGGTGGGGGGGGTGACTCTGCAGTCAGTACAGTGTTGGCCCGGGGGAGTTGAATGTGTTTTTGAACTGCATCTTTTTCTGTTCCAGTGTGGGTTTGGTAAAACAACTGAGCAAATGCTAAATGCAGATTGGCCCTCAGAGAATACATTTTAGACTTGCATGGAGCCAGTAATAAAAGATTCCACCATCATCAGAAAACTGTGCATGTTAACCCTTGGAAGGAAATTGTTCTGGAGCTAGAGAATTTCTGTACGGAAAGAGTTTGTCTTCTCCTGAAGAAGATACCGAAACGAGAGATCTATATCGGGAATCCTCGCCCTGCAATAAAGACTTCTTCCGTAAGAGTTTTTTACCTGAACTAATGACATGAACGAATATTTATTTATTACTTTAGATTTGTATCCCGCCTAGCCGGGATATTCTGCATTGAGTTGTATATTTATTATTGAGGCTTTTGGCATGGGTTTTTGCTTTATCATATTCTTATATTCTTGGTGCTGGAGGAGGTAACAGTGGGAGGGCTTCTAGTGTCCTGGCCCCACTGGTGGACCTCCTGATGGCACCTGGTATTTTTGGCCGCTGTGTGACAGAGTGTTGGACTAGATGGGCCATTGGCCTGATTCAACGTTGGCTTCTCTTATGTTCAAACGTGTTTCGGCCCCTTCGAGACTTCCTCAGTGGTCACTGTTCTCTATATTATACTGAAACACATCCAAATACATGTAGAAAAGGTTTTTTGTATACACATATATATAACCAGATGTTGTTTCCTTATATGCTTATAGTCATGCTACTGGTTTAAGTGTTGGGCCATAAATATAGCCATGCCAATTCTTCAAATTATTCTGGTATCAGAGATTTCGTTGGTCTGGATGTCTGTCACCTCCATCAAAGGTATATTGGCACGGCTATATTTATGGCCCAACACTTAAGCCAGTAGCATAACTATAAGCATATAAGGAAACAACATCTGGTTTTATATATATGTGTGTATAGAAAAAACCTTTTATACATGTATTTAGATGTGTGTCAGTGTACTAAAGAGAATAGTGACCACTGAGGAAGGCCCGAAGGGGCCGAAACGCGTTTGGTCCTCCGTTAAAAAGTGTTTACCCGTCAAGTGTATTTGCATTAGGAAAGCTTTTAAAAGTCTGAAATTCAGACTCTTTCTTTTAATCGTAGTATGTTTTAACATGTGTACACCTTAATAAACATTTGTATTTTTTATATTATATAGAGTTAGCTTGACCCTCTTGGTTCGCAGATATATCTTGGGTTCAGTCCCCCCCCCCAGTTTTTTCAGTTTTGGATTCAGTTATTCTCCATAAAAATAATATTTAGGGTAAATACTTCACGTAATGCAACCCAAAGACCAAAATGAGGGAAGGGTACAGGAGGAGGAAATGCATTGGCAGTGGCTCTCCAGGGTATCTCAGGTGGTGGTCTTTCACATCACTTGTTAGATGATCCTTTGCAGTGGAGATGCCGGGGATCGAACTTGGGACTTCCCAGACGCTCTTATCTTGGCGCCACGGCCCCTCCTATTCTATGGAATCCATGGAGGCCCCATGCAAAGCCTGAACTGCATTCAACCAACAGCTTTTACTTAAAGGCAGAGAAGAGAAGGGGTATAGAACTGTGGCGGTTAAACATGGCTGGGCTAACTTCAGACAGCAACAAAGTTTTGTGGACGAGATGGGGTGGTATTCGGCTCTGCACAACACAATCCCAGTTCCTGCACCACACGTCGATACCGGGTAAGTTGGTGGAAACTGTTATTAAGGAAAGAATTAGTAGGCAGATTGACGAACGAAACCTATTGAGGCAGACTCAGCATGGGTTCTGTAAGGGGAGATCTTGTCTCACTAACCTGTTACTGTTTTTTGAGGGAGTGAACAAACATGTGGACAAGGGGGACCCAATAGATGTTATTTACCTGGACTTCCGGAAAGCTTTTGATAAAGTTCCTCATCAAAGAATCCTAAGTAAGCTCAGTAGTCAGGGGATAAAAGGACAAGTCCTCTTGTGGATCAAAAACTGGCTAATAGGAAACAGAGAGTGAATATAAATGGGCAATTGTCTCAGTGGAGGGTGGTAAGCAGTGGGGTACCACAGGGATCAGTACTCGGTCCGATGCTTTTTAACTTGTTCGTTAATGATTTGGAGTTGGACTGCCTCTCCAGTGTCTCAGTTCAGTTCCCGATTTCCTGGAAGCAACACACAGAATGAAGGGTAGTTGGGATATCAAGATAACATAAGCAGTGTTCCCTCTAAGCTGAGTTAGTGTGAGCCAGCTCACAGTTTCTTAGCCTCCGGCTCACCCATTCTTGTCTTAGCTCGGGAAAGGAGGGCTCCAGAAGAGCAAACTAATTCCTGCAGCAGCCCAATCGCTGGCGCGCAACTTTAATGCCCAGCAGCTCACCAAAGCAGGATTTTTGCGCACAGGACTCCACAGCCCTCTCCAGCCTCCCTCCCCGTCCAATCCCATTTGCAAGGCTCGAGGGTCCCCTCCAGTGTTCCCCCTAAGCTGAGTTTAGTGTGGGCTAGCTCACCGTTTTTAGCCTCCAGCTCACACATTTTCCTCTTAGCTCAGGAAGGAGGGCTCCAGAGCAAACTAATGGACGCAGGAGCCAAATCGCTGCTCACAACTTTAGTGCCAGCAGCTCACAAAGCAGAATTTTTGCTCACAGGACTCCACAGTTTAGAGGGAGCATTGGTTCCCTCCCTCCCTTCCAGCCCCCAGCAGTTCCTCCCCCTTCCTGACTTCCTCCGCCCCTCCTGCATTTTCACCTCCTCCTCCTGCCGTTTTCTGCAAACGGGAAAATCTGCAGAGCGGGCGGCGGGCGCTTCAGCCCGGGAGGTGCGTCGCCGTCCCCCTGGATGCTCCCTGTTCCCGGCTCCGCCCGCTTGGGCTTCTTCTTGCTGGGGAGGAGGAGCGGGGGGGTTAAAGAAACGACGAGTCTGCTGTACTAGAGAGAACCTGAGACGTCGGTGGTGCGTCACTTCCCGCCAGAGCCTGTCTCTCCCTCTCCACCCCCCCCCCCCCCAGCAGTGGGGAGGAGGGGGTCTCCTTGCTGCAAGATCGGGTGAGCTGGAATTGCATGCGGGGGAATGGAGGGATGCGCAAGGCTGCAAAAGGGGGCTGCAAAGAGACCCGGGAGGGGGCGGAGGAGGGTGAGCGGAGCAGCGCTTTGGGCGGTCCAGTCTTGCGGGAGACTGAAGCTTTTGGGGCGGTGCTGCGGTGCTCGTTCGGTGGCCCGTCCCGGGATGCTCCCCCCTGTCTGTCGTCGTCGTCCCCCGCCTCATAAGAACATAGGAGAAGCCAGTGTTGCATCAGGCCAGTGGCCCATCCCCTGCAACACTCTGTGTCACAGCAGTGGCCAAAAACACCAGGGGCCATCAGGAGGTCCAGCAGTGGGGCCAGGACACCAGAAGCCCTCCCACTGTTGCCCCCCCCCAGCACCGAGAAGACAGAGCATCCCTTGCCCCAGCCTGAGAGTCCCTTCCTATACCTTGTGGCTAATAGCCAGGGATGGACCTCTGCTCCAGAGGTATAAGAACATAAGAGAAGCCAATGTTGGATCAGGCCAATGGCCCATCCAGTCCAACACTCTGTATCACACAGTGGCCAAAAATACCAGGTGCCATCAGGAGGTCCAGCAGTGGGGCCAGGACAGGAGAAGCCCTCCCACTGCTGCCCCCTCCAGCACCAAGAATACAGAGCATCACCTGCTCCAGACTGAGAGTTCCCATCTACACCTTGTGGCTAATAGCCACTGATGGACCTCTGCTCCAGAGGTATAAGAACATAAGAGAAGCCCATGTTGGATCAGGCCAAAGGCCCATCCAGTCCAACACTCTGTGCCACACGGTGGCCAAAAACACCAGG
This sequence comes from Gekko gecko, assembly GCA_029375565.1. NCBI lineage: Eukaryota > Metazoa > Chordata > Lepidosauria > Squamata > Gekkonidae > Gekko > Gekko gecko. The sequence continues at coordinate 12,785 of JAPDNY010000352.1, read as the reverse complement.
GGCCATCAGGAGGTCCAGCAGCGGGGCCAGGACACTAGAAGCCCTCCCACTGTTGCCCCCCCAGGCACTAAGAATACAGAGCATCCCTTGCCCCAGATCAAGAATTCATATAAGAACACAAGAGAAGAAAATGTTGGATCAGGCCAGTGGCCCATCCAGTCCAACACTCTGGGTCATAGAGTGGCCAAAAATACCAGGGGCCATCAGGAGGTCCAGCAGTGGGGCCAGGACACTAGAAGCCCTCCCACTGTTGCCCCCCAGCACCAAGAATACAGAGCATCACTTGCCCCAGATTGAGGGTTCATATAAGGACATAAGAGAAGCCAATGTTGGATCAGGCCAGTGGCCCATCCAGTCCAACACTCTGTGTCACACGGTGGCCAAAAATACCAGGGGCCATCAGGAGGTCCAGCAGTGGGGCCAGGACACTAGAAGCCCTCCCACTGCTGCCCCCCCAGCACCAAGAATACAGAGCATCCCTTGCCCCAGACCGAGAGTTCCTATCTATAGCTTGTGGCTAAGAGCCATCAATGGACCTCTCTTTCATATTCTTATCTAATTCCCTCTTGAAGCCGTCCATGCTTTTAGCCGCCATCACCTCCTGTCCCTTACGCCCAGAAATATTGTCGAAAACTCCCTGAGGGGCCCTTTCTGGCCACCCTCAAGGTCCTGCGTTTTCTCCCCAGGAGGTCAGAGCAGAAGAGATTGGATTTATACCCCGCCCTTCACTACCCAAAGGAGTCTCAGAGCGGCTTACAAATTCCTTTCCCTTCCCCTCCCCACAACAGACACCCTGTGAGCAATGTTCCCTCTAAGCTGTGGAGTCTTGTGAGCAAAAATTCTACTTTGTGAGCTACTGGCATTAAAGTTGTGAGCGAGTGATTTGGCTGCTTCATAAATTAGTCTGCTCTGGAGCCCTCCTTCCTGAGCTAAGACAAAGATCTGTGAGCCAGCTCACGCTAACTCAACTTAGAAGGAACACTGCCTGTGAGGTAGGTGGGGCTGAGAGAACTCTTGACAGAAACTGCTTCCTTAGAGTCACTCCTGACTGCAAAAAGGAGAAAAGGATCCTCCTTACCCAGAGAAGAATAAGAAAAAGAGATTGGATTTATACCCCGCCCTTCACTCGGCGTCTCAGAGCGGCTTACAAACTCCTTTCCCTTCCCCGCCCCGCAACAGATACCCCCAGGAGGTAGGTGGGGCTGAGAGAGCTCTGACAGAAACGGCTCTTTTTCAAGGACAGCTGTGCCAGAGCTTGTGACTGACCCAAGGTCACATCAGCAGGTGCAAGTGGAGGAGTGGGGAACCAAACCCGGTTCTCCCAGATTAGAGTCCGCGCACTGAACCACTACACCAAACTAGCTCTCTGTGGATTGACCCTCGTCTATTTAAAAAGGGCACTTTGCACACAAACGCTCACACCTCGAATACAACTTTGTGGGTCTTAAAGGTGCCCCTGCTGGAGAGAGTGCAAAGAGGGTTGGTACTTGTATACACTGTTTGTTGGAACGTCCTGTTGCCGCATCTTTTTGGGATGAAATAGTAGAGGAAATGAGATGTATAGCTGGAGACATCTTAAATAAGAATCCAGAATCAATACTCTTAAACCTTAGAAATGGTAATAATTTGTCCACTGTTCAAAGAAAAAGAATTGCTTTGCTGTTATTTGCCGCAAAAACAACCATAGCATCGAAGTGGAAATCAGAAAGTAAACCAACCTTAAACTTATGGTATGAGAAGCTGTGGAATTTATGTAGAATGGAAAAAATATCAGACATATTGAAACCAGCAAACGCTAACGGCGGGTATAGTGAATTCACTAGTATATGGCTACCTATCTTATCGTATCTAGTTTCTCAAGAGAAGAAGAAGAAGAGAAGAGATTGGATTTATACCCTGCCCTTCACTCCCCAAAGAAGTCTCAGAGCGGCTTGCAAACTCCTTTCCCTTCCCCTCCCCACAACAGACAGCCTGTGAGGTAGAAGAAGAGAAGAGATTGGATTTATACCCTGCCCTTCACTACCCAAAGGAGTCTCAGAGTGGCTTACAATCTCCTTTCCCTTCCCCTCCTCACAACAGACACCCTGTGAGGTAGAAGAAGAGAAGAGACTGGATTTATACCCCGCCCTTCACTACCCAAGGGAGTCTCAGAGTGGCTTACAAACTCCTTTCCCTTCCCCTCCCCACAACAGACACCCTGTGAGGTAGAAGAAGAGAAGAGATTGGATTTATACCCCGCCCTTCACTACCCAAAGGAGTCTCAGAGCGGCTTACAATCTCCTTTCCCTTCCCCTCCTCACAACAGACACCCTGTGAGGTAGAAGAAGAGAAGAGACTGGATTTATACCCCGCCCTTCACTACCCAAGGGAGTCTCAGAGTGGCTTACAAACTCCTTTCCCTTCCCCTCCCCACAACAGACACCCTGTGAGGTAGAAGAAGAGAAGAGATTGGATTTATACCCCACCCTTCACTACCCAAGGGAGTCTCAGAGCGGCTTACAAACTCCTTTCCCTTCCCCTCCCCCCACCAGACACCCTGTGAGGTAGAAGAAGAGAAGAGATTGGATTGATACCCCGCCCTTCACTACCCAAAGGAGTCTCAGAGCAGCTTACAAACTCCTTTCCCTTCCCCTCCCCACAACAGACACCCTGTGAGGTAGAAGAAGAGAAGAGATTGGATTTATATCCCCGCCCTTCACTACCCAAGGGAGTCTCAGAGCGGCTGATGAACTCCTTTCCCTTCCCCTCCCCACAACAGACACCCTGTGAGGGAGGTGGGGCTGAGAGAGCTCTGACAGAAACTGCTCTTTTTCAGGAACAGCTCTTGTCAGAACTACAGCTTGCCCAAGGTCATCCAGCCAGGTGCAAGTGGAGGAGTGGGGAATCAAACCCGGTTCTCCCAGATTAGAGTCCATGCACTAAGCCACTACACCAAACTGGCTCTGGAGATAATACCAGAGGCAATAGACACTCTTCATCTGTGGTAAATGTTAATAATTTGTTAATACTAAGTTTATGACTATTAGAATGTTCTCTTTTAAGCCGTTAAGCTGCTGTATACATATCTGTGAATAGAATGTTCTCTTTTCAATGGTTAAGTTGAGGTATACTTATCCTGTTTAATGTTGGTTATATTTGTTATTGTAAACGGAACACTGAAAATTTGAATAAAATTTAGGGTTTTTTTAAAAAAGGTGCCCCTCGGCTCCAGCTTTGTTAAAAAGCAGCTGGATCTCATGGCCCATAACCACGGACCCCCCCCCCCCACTGGCTGAGTTTTAGGGTCCCCTTATGCCGGGTGAAGGGATAACAGAGCTGAAAGGCGAAGATGGAACTGGGAACTGGCTCCAGCCGCCTTTTCCTGAGCTTGTAACATAGAAAAACCAACATTAACCCCGCTGTATAAACCACAAAAGCCCTTTTGTTCTGATCCACCAGAACAATTCTCGTGTCTCTCCTGAGCATGTAAAGGTTTGTGATGTTCAGCGGTGTATCTGCATTCTCTGTTATTTCAGATGTGACTGTCTGTGTCTCTCCTTCCTCCTCCAGAGAGAAGCCTCTTTTCATAGTCAAGTGACTGAAGGCATCTTTACACAGTCAGAGGTGACCCAAGAGAAGGGGAAAGAGATGGAAGAGCAGGACCCAGAAGGACCTGGAACTGGCAAGACAGCAAGGAAAGGCCCCCATCCCACCAAGGCTGGGAGCAGTGTTGAATTCTGGGAAACCCCGGTGCCAGAGAACCATTCTCAGCTCACTGCAGTCTCAGATGTCCGTGGCCGACGCTTCCAGCAGTTCCGTTACCTTGACGCCGACGGGCCCCGAAAGGTTTGCAGCCGACTCCACGGACTTTGCAACCACTGGCTGAAGCCGGAGAAGCACTCCAAGAAGCAGATCCTGGACCTGGTGATCCTGGAGCAGTTCCTGACTCTCCTGCCCCAGGAAATGCAAGGCTGGGTTAGAGGATGTGGGCCGGAGACCAGTTCCCAGGCGGTGGCCCTGGCCGAAGGCTTCCTCCTGAGTCAGGCAGAGGAGAAGAGGCAGGCAGGACAGGTGAGGGGGGTTTTCTCCAGGTATGTCCAATTCAAGCAAGGATATCTGGCCTTATCCTAAAGGTTCCCTGACAGACATCTCTCCACCTGTCAATCATCCAAATGGGAGATTTAATGGCCTCCTTCAGCAGCCTCTTCTACTAGAGAATTTCTGATCCCTCCAGATAGCTCACCGGGTCTGCTGACGGAAGGGTGCAGAACCTGGGAGTGGGGCAGGATCCATTTCTTGGCGTCTTTTCCATTCCATCTCTTACCCCCTCCCTTGCTGCTGTTTCAGATGTGGGCAGCATCCATGAAGGAAGAAGCTACATTCCCTGAGGTGGAAGGAGCTTCTTTGGAGCAGGGGCAGAGTTTGCAGGCCGTGGGACGTGCCCAAGATCCCCTCTCCTGTGGTAAGGACTCGTCGTGCCTGGATACAATTGGGGGCCCCCAGTGAATTTGATGGGTGAAGGGTTCAGTTCAGGGAAGAAATTAAATATTTCTTCACAGAATGCAGGGTTTAATTTGCAGGTTGCAAATTTCATAGCTGCAACATTTTCATGGTCGTAACGTTTTCAAATTTAACACAAGTTAAAGGAACTCAGTAAGTCACCAGATACAGACAGACCACTTTCGCATTTTGAATTAATTTTGAAAAAAAACCCCAATCTTATAGTCCACGAGGTTTACTGGCAATTATTTATAACCTGCTCAGTGCCTAATCGCGGACAGACAAGGCTTCAATCCAAAAGGCGCAGTATAAAGACTGTAGGGAATTTCACATTACCGAGACTCTGCCGGATTGAAGCCGTTTCTGATTCGTCTTGAAGTAAACTGGTACAGGGCTGCCATTTCACACATGGCTTTCCCTGACCGGAAAAGAGCCGAATCAGAAGCGGTTTGGCATTTCAGATTGCACCGCCGGTTTTCCCGCCGGTTCCCGCCACGCCTTTTTTTAAAAAAAATGTTCGCTTTAGAGCGCTATAGCGCTATAGTGCTATAAAAACAACACTGCAGGCATTCCAATGGGGTTGCTATGATGCTATTGCGCTATAACGCTCTAAAGCGAACATTAAAAAAAAAAAACTGGAGATCGCCCGCGCGGGCGACAAAGGCGGGGAAAAAAGCGTATCGGATCCGGGAGAAGAAACTGATGACTACTTGGAAGCGGTTGACAGGTAAAACGCTTCAGCCCCGTTTCCTGAACGGGACAGAAGCGATTCTGTGTGAAATTACAAATATATTCCGGTAGGGAACCGGTTCTAAAACGGTTCTGTCTGAAATGCCAGACCAGAAACCGTTTGGGAACCGTTCCTCTTCCGGATTATATCATCTGTCTGAAATTCCCCTGTAATATTGAACTGACTGACAAGCCGTGGTTAGGAATTTGGAGCTCTCGTATGTTTCTTACGAAATCCATCAATTTAAAACGGCAGCATTTTAAGCTGTACGTGAGATGGCATCTCGCCGCAGAAATTTTGTTTAAATGTAAATACAATCACAATACGAGAACTCGTGGGCACTCCATGAAATTGCTGAGCAGTCGGGTTAGAACAGATAAAAGAAGTCCTTCTTCACCCAAAGAGTGATTAACATGTGGAATTCACTGCCACAGGAGGTGGTGGCAGCTACAAGCATGGACAGTTTCAAACATCTGGAACAGAAGTCCATCAGTGGCTATTAGCCACAAGGTCTAGATAGGAACTCTCAGTCTGGGGCAGGTGATGCACTCTATTCTTGGTGCTGGGGGGGCAACAGTGGGTGGTCTTCTAGTATCTTGGCCCCACTGCTGGTCCTCCTGATGGCACCTGGTATTTTTGGCCACAGAGTGTTGGACTAGATGGGCCATTGGCCTGATCCAGCATTGGCTTCTCTTATGTTCTTATGTTCTGTTCTTACAAGCCCACCCCTCTTTGCTGGAAGGGATGTGGTAACAATGGAACCTTTATTCATTGCTGGTGGGCGTGTCCTAGAGTTAATAATTTTGGGGGGAAAGATTTTATTTATTTATTTATTTATTTTTGACATTTCTACCCCGCCCTCCCCGCAAGCGGGCTCCGGGCGGCTTACAAGGGGCAAAGCCCACATAAAACATGATAAAAACATGATAAAAACCATTAGATAACACACATACAGTAAAGTGCTTCATGAAACAGGATGGCCCCCAAATATATCCCATGATGGTAACGATCAGGTCTTTGGGGGTGATCTTGTCCTGTAGATGGTCCCAAGTAAGTCTGGTGGTACCAGGGCCACGTGATGTTATAAAAGATCTTCCTGGGGCCGTCCCTAGCCCCGTAGTTATCCACCCCATTGGTGGTGGTGGCAGTAGAAGACGTAGGAAAGATTACAGGTCATAAGCTGCCTGACTCTCTGGAGTCCCTTTTGTTGAATTATTGGCCCGTATTAATCCTGACTAACCCGGCTTCTGAATTATTATCTCTATTATTAATTGCAGCTAAATATCTTATAGCACAAAACTGGAGATTAAACAAAATACCTACTTTGACACATTGGAGAGCGAGAGTATGGGATACTGCAGTCTCTGATAAGTTGGCAACCCAACAAGGGTAAACAACTTCCCGTTCCCATTTTTTGAATATGTATCCTCATACCAAGAACAAGCTTATCAGCTACCTCAAAAGTATAAGGATTTTGCATTCTGTTAGTAAGCTCTGTTGTACTTTCCTGGACAGTATTAAAAAGGAAGATGAGCTAGTTTTACTTCGTTGTTCAGTCGCACAGTCGAGTCCGACTCTTCGCGATCCCACGGGCCAGATCACGCCAGGCCCTCCTGTCTTCCGCCGTCCTCTGAAGTTTGCTCAATTTCATGTCCATTGCATCAGTGACACTGTCTAACCATCTCATCTTTTGCCTTCCCCTTCTTCTTTGACCTTCAGTCTTTCCCAGCATCAGGGTCTTCTCCAGTGAGTGCTCCCTTCTCATTTGGTGGCCAAAGGATTTGAGCTTCAACTTCAGGATCTGGCCTTCCAGGGAACAGTCAGGGTCGATTTCTTTTAGGATTGACTGATTTGATCTCCTTGCAGTCCAAGGGACTCTCAAGAGTCTTCTCCAATACCACAGTTCAAAAGAATCTATTCTTCGGCGCTCGGCCTTCCTTATAGTCCAACTCTCGCAGCCAGACATGACTACAGGGAATACCATTGCTTTGACCATGCGGACTTTTGTTGGCAGGGTGATGTCTCTGCTTTTTATCATGTTGTTTAGGTTTGCCATCGCTTTCCTCCCAAGAAGCAGGCGTCTTTTAATTTCATGGCTGCAGAACTTTTTTTGGAAGAAAAACACAGCGATTTTAAAATTTAGTTTGGTAATGAACGATTGTAACATCTCAAGACTCTAATTTACATTTTACAGGTTCCTCTGCCTGACTTCTAGAAAAGTACCCTGCATAACTACACACAGTACAGAAAGCAAAAAGATGACATGACATACTGTATATTAGTTTTTCTTGAGAGAGAGGCTCCCTATGCAGCTTAGGCGTGGGGGTGAAATGCAGACTTTTCCTAGAGGCTACAAAGAACTTTTTTAAAATTTCCAAGTCTTTTTTTTGGTTAGGAAGAACTTTTTTGGAAGAAAAACAACAACTATTTTAAAATTTAGTTTGGTGACGAACTATTGTAACACGTCAAGACTCTAATTTACATTTTTCAGGTTCCTCTGCCTGACTTCTAGAAAGTATCCAATGTCCAAACAGTACCCTGCATAACTACACACACACACACACACAGTACAGAAAGCAAAAGTTGACATGACTTACTGAATATTAGTTTTTCCAGACCCTGCAAAAAGCCCAAAACAAAAACTGAATTCTCAGGACTTTCTTGAGAGAGGCAATGGGGGGGGGATGTTTCTTTTTCTCCAATGGCTTTTCCCCAACAGTATAAAATATTCCAGCTTCGTGATAACATTCCTGCTCGGTGTAAGAAGAAGAAACCACAACACTGTTTTTTGTTCAGGGATTTCAGTTAACAGTAAGAGATTTTCTAAAAGTTGGGTGTGCGGTTGGTGATTGATCGCTGTTCAGAGCTATCTATGATGTCCATCTGGCATTAGAGGTAACTGGACGAACGGGAGATGATGTCACAGCTAACTGGAAAAACAGGATGCCAGCGACAGGTGTTCTGTTTAGATAGCACAGTAGTATGAGATGCCATCAGAGTGCAATATAAATCTTAAAGGGAGGGGATGATCTTTATATTAATGTACTATAGCAGCTCTGCCCAGGGGCGTTTGGGGATATCACCAAAAAAAAAAAATTCGGTTTTGGGGCGCCCTCCTCCATCATGTGGGGGAGTGTCTGGCAACATTTAAATGCACCAATGAGCAGCGGAAGGGGGTTGTTCCAGGGTAACAGAGATAAAAGGGCAGGCCATGCTGAACCCCTTCCATGCTATCTTTAAAAAGGTACCAGCTTTCATGTTCCTCTCTGCCAGAAGCAAAGAATGGATTATTAGGACCTGAACACACACCCGCAGCATTCCAGCTTCCTAAAAGGCACACAGATTAAAACTACAATCACTTTAAAACAAGTATAATCACATCTATAACACAGGCGTTATCATTACGCCTATGCGGGGGAATGAATGTCATCTGTACATTCCTTCTGACAAAGTTAATATAGCCGCCCCCCACACCAAAAAAAACCCTGAAAGAAGACATATTGCTTTGCAACACGCGAGCGTTGGTTTTATGAAAATGTATTTTATTTGCTGTAGCAGGAGATCCCTGGAAAGGGTGTGTGTGTGTATGTGAAGCAGGGAACAAACAAACAAACACACACCCTTCCTTCCTCCTTTGTCTCATTAACAGGCGGTGAAGTGGTGCTTTTGAGCCGTCGCCTTTTCAGAGGTGTGGAAACGGCTGGTGCCCCTCCAGTCCAGGTAGGAGGGATGAGCGGGGGGGGGCAGCCTGGGTCCCTCCCCTCCGTTCTCGGGGGGGGGGCTTCTGCTCCTGCAGTTTCTACAAGGTGTCCGGACACCTTAACACCTTTCGCTTGACCCATCCCAAGCCGTACATCTTGTCCCTTCCCAGACGAATCCCTTCCAAAGTACAATCTCTGCCCGTCCTGATCTCTGACGAGGGAATCTGCTTTTTCTTTCAGGGTCCATTTTCCTTTGAGGAGGTGTCCGTCGATTTCACTGAGGCAGAATGGGCCCTGCTGGATCCAGGACAAAGAGCTCTCTACCGAGAAGTCATGCTGGAGAACTATGGGAACGTGGCCTCTCTGGGTAAGGATGCTGTCATAGGTTGCCAAAGGTGTGATTTGCTGCCTTTGGGATGAGGCACGAATCAAAATATTGAACAGCGACACACCGTTCTGAGGCCTGTCCCGCTACTTGGGGGAAGGGCTGTGGCTCACTCTCAGAGCCTGTTTGTCCTGCAGAAGGTCCGAGTTTCCCTCCCTGGCATCTCCAGTTAAAAGGATCGGGTTGGAGCAATGCTCCCTCTTAAGCTGTCGAGTCTTGTGAGCAAAAATCCTGCTTTGCGAGCTACTGGGCATTGAAGCTGTGACCGAACGATTTGGCTACGGCGTCAATTAGTTCACTCTGGAGTCCTCCCTTCCTGAGCGGAGACAAAAACGTGTGAGCCAGAGGCTAAAAAACTGTGAGCTGGCTCACACTAACTCAGCTTAGAGGGAGCACTGGGCAAGAGGGGATGTGGAAGACCTCTGCCTGAGACCCTGGAGAGCTGACTGTGTAGACAGGACTGATTTCTTTTTCTTTTTTTAAAGAAATTTTATTAACAGGATGTAATAGTACGTTCCATAATTACTAACCAATTCTTGACATATCCTTTTTTACAATTTTCTATCCCCCCTCCCCCGGCTTCCAGCGATGCTCCGCCCCCATTAATATTTCTATCAATATTCCCTTACATTCAATTCTTATTCAATATTCGAATCTTCATTTTCAATATTTCCCTTTTCTATTTCTCACTCTTAGGTAACATTTCTAATACAATCCATTTTCTTACTACGCTTCTATTCTTAATAATTGTCAAAGCAAAGCAACCCATTTTTCACATCCCAATTGAGTTCTAGATGGTCTTTAAAGTCTTTCCAGTCTGCTAAAAATTCTTCATCTTCTTTTCCATTAAGTTTTCTTGTCAGTTTGTCCATTTCTGTCATGAAAATCATCTTCCTTATCCATTCCCGTTTGTCAGGTATCTGCCCCTGCTTCCAAGACGGAGCATAAGTCATTCTTGCTGTTGTAATTAAGTACCATAACAATGTTCTCTTTGTCACTTAAACTTCTTCCAATTTGAGCTCTAAAAGTAACATTTCTGGCTCTTTTTTTAAAGTACATTTCAAGATTTTCTGAATTTCATTATGGATCTCAGTCCAAAAAGCAGCCGCTTTTCGCACGCCCACCACATATGGTAAAACGATCCCTCTTTTTTCTTACACTTCCAACATTTGTTAGACATGTTCAGCAGTTCGAGACCCGGGTGCCGCAAGACGGAGTGAGCTCCCGTCTCTAGTTCCAGCTCCTGCCAACCTAGCAGTTCAAAAGCAAGAAATTGCAAGTAGATAAATAGGTATCACTTTGATGGGAAGGTAACAGCGTTCCGTGCACCTTGGTGTTTAGTCATGCCGGCCACATGACCACGGAAACGTCTTCGGACAGCGCTGGCGCTTCGGCTTTGAAACGGAGATGAGCACCGCAACCCTAGAGTCGGATTCGACTGGCTTTCGAGCAAGGGAACCTTTACCTTTACCTTTATACCATCTATACATCATTTTATAACAGTTTTCCTTCACATTAACACATGTTGAAATTTTAATCGATTTTTTTCCACATAGACAGGATTGATTTCGGTGGACCAAAGGTCCGATTCACTACAAGGCAGCTTCACGTGCTGCTTGTTTGTATGTCCTTGCCCAGGGGCCACTGGGGCCAGAGTTGTGGCCATCACCCAAGCCTGGGAAGGGGTCTCCTGGCCTGGGGCAAAGGTGGGCATGAGAGGCCCGCAGAAAGAGCCTGAAAGGGGCCAGGTCCCCGATTCTCTGCTGCCAGCCTTTACAACACATCTTCCCCCGGGATGGGGTTAGAAACATCCGCTCTGCTTGTGGTCAGGAAGTTATCGTGTCAAGAACTGAAGCCTAGGTCCCACTGGCACACTCACTTTTGGTACGTGGGCAGCACCCTGTACAGTGGGTTCACCAGGAGAGTGCAGACATGAGAACATAGAAAGCCCAATGTTGGATCAGGCCAATGACCCATCCAGTCCAACCTCTTTCACACAGTGGCCAAAAAGACCAGGGGCCATCAGGAGGTCCAGCAGTGGGGCCAGGACACTAGCAGCCCTCCCACTGCTGCCCCCTCCAGCACCAAGAATAGAGTGCATCACCTGCCCCAGACTGAGAGCTCCTATCTATACCTTGTGGCTAATAGCCACTGATGGACTTCTGCTCCATATATTTATCCAATCCTCTCTTGAAGCCGTCCAGGCTTGTAGCTGCCACCACCCCCTGTGGGGAGTGAATTCCATGTGTTAATCACCCTTTGGGTGAAGAAGGAATTCCTTTTATCCGTTCTAACCCAACCGCTTAGCAATTTCATATGAGGGCCCACAAGTTTTAACCTTTCTTCATAGGGAAAGTTGCCCCTTTCTGCACTTTTTCCAATGCTATAATATCCTTTTTGAGGTGTGGTGACCAGAACTGTACACAGGATTCCCAATGAGGTCGCACCATTGATTTATACAGGGGCATGATGATACTGGCTGATTTGTTTTCACTTTCCTTCCTAATAATCCCCAGCATAGCATTGGCCTTTTTTTATTGCAGTTCCACACTGTCTAGACATTTTCATTGAGTTATCTACTACGACTCCAAGATCTTTCTCTTGGTCAGTCTCTGCCAGTTTGGACCCCATCAACGTGTATTTATAGATAGGATTTTTGGCCCCAATGTGCATCACTTTGCACTTGGCCACATTGAACCCCATTGGCCACATCGATGCCCACTCACACCATCCTCGACAGATCCCTTTGGAGTGCCTCACAATCCTCCCTGGTTCTTTTTTTTTAAATTATTATTAACCATTTTTCCAAGTACAAAATTAAAAAGTTACATAACATTCATAGTATCAATTTTTTTTCTTTTTAAAAAGCATCAGTATACAGAAAAAACACCCTTAAAGAGCACAGCATAAACTATTCTTCTTAATTTTACACCATTGTGCCATTCAAAAATAAATCATTGTTTTGTATTGAGGATTGTCTGGGATAATTTCTTTTTCTGACATAAAACTTATCACTGGATACCAAATAACTACTACTTTGTCATAATACTTATCTGGCGAAGCATTTGACAAATTAAGTGAGATCTTTTGAAAAATAAGATGTTCCCGAATCTTATTGTACCACGGTGTTAGTGACGGTGGTTTCTTGTCTATCCATCTAGAGGCAATTGAAGTGCGCGCCAGTGCTAGCGAATTTGCTATTAGTTCCTGGTTCTTAGTATTTATTTTAGATTTTCGTCACTTCTCCGATCCTCCCTGGTTCTCACTACCCTGAAGAATTTCGTATCATCCATAAATTTAGCCACTCCACTGCTTACTCCCAACTCCAAATCATTAATGAACAAATTTAAAAGCAGCAGACCCAGTACTGATCCCTATGGTACCCAACTGCTTAACACCCTCCACTGAGAAAATTGCCCATTTATACTCACACTCTGTTTCCTATGAATTAGCCAGTTTTTGATCCACAAGAGGACTTGTCCTTTTATCG
>JAPDNY010000351.1:0-48694 GCA_029375565.1 Gekko gecko | reverse complement strand
TCTTCTACCTCACAGGGTGTCTGTTGTGGGGAGGGGAAGGGAAGGGAGTTTGTAAGCCGCTCTGAGACGCCTTTGGGTAGTGAAGGACGGAGTACAAATCCAATCTCTTCTTCTTCTTCTACCTCACAGGGTGTCTGTTGTGGGGAGGGGAAGGGAAGGGAGTTTGTAAGCCGCTCTGAGACGCCTTTGGGTAGTGAAGGACGGAGTACAAATCCAATCTCTTCTTCTTCTACCTCACAGGGTGTCTGTTGTGGAGAGGGGAAGGGAAGGGAGTTTGTAAGCTGCTCTGAGACACCTTCGAGTAGTGAAGAGCGGGGTATAAATCCAATCTCTTCTTCGTCGTCGTCTTATTCTTATTCTCCTCTTCCTCCTCCTCCGGCAGCCATTTTTGTCTCTCTCTCCCCCCCTCTTCAGAATTCCAGAGATGTCCACAGACTCAAAAAGGTTTGAGGTGTTCCCTCTTAGCTGAGTTAGTGTGAGCTCAGAGTTTTTTAGCCTCCGGCTCACCCGTTTCTGTCTCGGCTCAGGAAGGGAGGCCTCCAGAGCAAACCGATTTATGCAATAGCCAAATCGCTCGGCTCACCACTTTAATGCCAGCAGCTCGCAAAGTAGAATTTTTGCTCCCAAGAGACTCCCACAGCTTAGAGGGAGCATTGTATGAGACCCCCTGCCCTGGAGCACAACCTTTGTAGATGATTTAGACATCTGTACAACACGTTTTGTTGACTGTAAAGTTATTGAAACAGTAACTACTTTATTTGTTTGGGGCGGGGGGGGTTGCGGTTCCCGGCTCTGGGCCGCGTTGGCCTCCTGCGGCAGGGACGGTCGCGTTCAAAACCTTGCCTCTGTTTTTCTTTCTCTGTCTCAGGTCAGCCAGTTTAGGCAGCTCTACTCCAAAGTCATCAACGACAAGCACGACGACGTGATGGCCAAGTTTGGAGCGATCCTAGCCCAAGGCATCTTGGACGCAGGTAATTGCCGCTGTTCAGTCGGTCCCTTTTTTAAAAAAATAAATAAAATGATGCTTCGTTTATTTCCCAGGACTGGTTCAATACGGAGAGTAGGTAAGAAGAAGAAGAGATTCGATTTATTCAATTATTATTGGTAGCTGTATCTGGGAGCACATCCAGCCTGCGTTAAAGACACCACACTGGCTGCCAATAGCATATCGGATTCTCTTCAAGGTGCTGGTCGTGACCTTTAAAGCCCTTTATGGTCAGGGACCTACCTACCTGAGGGGCCGCCTTTCCCCACATGTTCCCCAGAGAGCAGTACAATCAGGGTTGCAAAACCGCTTGGCCCCCCCACCCCTGGCCCTAAGGACACCAGGCTGGTAGCAACTAGGACCGGGGCGTTCTCTATGGCAGCTCTGACTCACTGGAACGAGAGCTTGACCCCACTGCTGGACCTCCTGATGGCCCCTGGTATTTTTGGCCGCTGAGTGACAGAGTGTTGGACTGGATGGGCCATTGGCCTCATCCTACATTGGCTTCTCTTATGTTCTTAAGAGCAGAGGTCCTTCGGTGGTTATTAGCCACAAGGTACAGATAGGAACTCTCGGTCTGGAACAAGGGATGCTCTGTATTCTTGGTGCCTGGGGAGGGGGGGCAACAGTGTCCTGGCCCCACTGCTGGACCTCTTGAGGGCACCTGATCTTTTTGGCCACTGTGTGACACAGAGTGTTAGACTGGATGGGCCACTGGCCTGATCCAACATTGGCTTTTCTTCTGTTCTTAAGAGCAGAGGACCATCAGGGACTATTGGCTGCAAGGTATAGATAGGAACTCTCAGTCTGGGGCAAGTGATGCTCTGTATTCCTGGTGCTTGGGGGGTCAACAGTGGGAGGGCTTCTGGAGTTCTGGCCCCACTGCTGGACCTCCCGAGGCTACCTGGTATTTTTAGCCACTGTGTGACACAGAGTGTTGGGCTGGATGAGCCATTGGCCTGATTCAACATGGGCTTCTCTTATGTTCTTATTAGATAGGAACTCTCAGTCTGGGGCAGGTGATGATCTGCATTCTTGGTGCTGGAGGGGGTAGCAGTGGGAGGGCTTCTAGTGTCCTGACCCCACTGCTGGACCTCCTGATAGCGCCTGGTATTTTTGGCCACTGTGTGACACAGAGTGTTAGACTGGATGGGCCATTGGCCTGATCCAACATGGGCTTCTCTTATGTTCTTATGAGGTTAGGGCCCCGTGGGACCTTTCACAGCTCCGCAGGGCCGCGAAAACGGAGCTCTTCCATCAGGCATTTAGTTAAGGAGCTGCCCTGTTATCATCTATGCCAACTTGAGCCCACCAAATGTGGATGTACCGCCGAATGTGCATTTCTAAATGCACTTTACTATTCCCGCATTGCCATTGATAACGTTAATGGTTTTAGAATTTCTATCATGTCGTTTATATGAATATTTATATTGCTGTTTTATCGTTTGGTTCCATCTGTAAGCCGCCCGAGCCTGCCCTGGGAGGGGCAGAAATCAAAGTAATAAATAAATAAACCCGTCTGTAGCAGCAGAAAAGAGCAATGATCATAAGAACATAAGAGAAGCCCATGTTGGTTCAGGCCAATGGCTCATCCAGTCCAACACTCTGTGTCACACAGTGGCCAGAAATACCAGGGGCCATCAGGAGGTCCAGCAGAGGGACCAGGACACCAGAAGCCCTCCCACTCTTGCCCCCCATCCCAAGCACCAAGAATGCAGAGCATCCCTTGCCCCAGTCATAGGAACATAAGAGAAGCCAATGTTGGGTCAGGCCAATGGCCCATCCAGTCCAACACTCTGTGTCACACAGTGGCCAAAAATACCAGGTAGCCTCGGGAGGTCCAGCAGTGGGGCCAGAACTCCAGAAGCCCTCCCACTGTTGACCCCCCCCAAGCACCAGGAATACAGAGCATCACTTGCCCCAGACTGAGAGTTCCTATCTATACCTTGCAGCCAATAGTCCCTGATGGTCCTCTGCTCTTAAGAACAGAAGAAAAGCCAATGTTGGATCAGGCCAGTGGCCCATCCAGTCTAACACTCTGTGTCACACAGTGGCCAAAAAGATCAGGTGCCCTCAAGAGGTCCAGCAGTGGGGCCAGGACACCAGAAGCCCTCCCACTGTTGACCCCCCCCAAGCACCAAGAATACAGAGCATCCCTTGCCCCAGACCGAGAGTTCCTATCTATACCTTGTGGCTAATAGCCCCTGATGGTCCTCTGCTCTTAAGAACATAAGAGAAGCCAATGTTGGGTCAGGCCAATGGCCCATCCAGTCGAACACTCAGTGTCACAGAGTGGCCAAAAAGACCAGGGGCCATCAGGAGGCCCAGCAGTGGGGCCAGGACACTAGAAGCCCTCCCACTGTTACCCCCCCAAGCACCAAGAATACAGAGCATCCCTTGCCCCAGACCGAGAGTTCCTATCTATACCTTGTGGCTAATAGCCCCTGATGGTCCTCTGCTCTTAAGAACATAAGAGAAGCCAATGTTGGGTCAGGCCAATGGCCCATCCAGTCGAACACTCAGTGTCACACAGTGGCCAAAAATACCAGGTGCCATCAGGAGGTCCAGCAGTGGGGCCAGGACACCAGAGCCCTACCACTGTTACCCCCCCCAAGCACCAAGAATACAGAGCATCCCTTGCCCCAGACCGAGAGTTCCTATCTATACCTTGTGGCTAATAGCCCCTGATGGTCCTCTGCTCTTAAGAACATAAGAGAAGCCAATGTTGGGTCAGGCCAATGGCCCATCCAGTCGAACACTCAGTGTCACACAGTGGCCAAAAAGACCAGGGGCCATCAGGAGGTCCAGCAGTGGGGCCAGGACACCAGAAGCCCTCCCACTGTTACCCCCCCAAGCACCAAGAATACAGAGCATCCCTTGCCCCAGACCGAGAGTTCCTATCTATACCTTGTGGCTAATAGCCCCTGATGGTCCTCTGCTCTTAAGAACATAAGAGAAGCCAATGTTGGGTCAGGCCAATGGCCCATCCAGTCGAACACTCAGTGTCACACAGTGGCCAAAAATACCAGGGGCCATCAGGAGGTCCAGCAGTGGGGCCAGGACACCAGAAGCCCTCCCACTGTTACCCCCCCCCAAGCACCAAGAATACAGAGCATCCCTTGCCCCAGACCGAGAGTTCCTATCTATACCTTGTGGCTAATAGCCCCTGATGGACCTCTGCTCTTAAGAACATAAGAGAAGCCAATGTTGGGTCAGGCCAATGGCCCATCCAGTCGAACACTCTGTGTCACACAGTGGCCAAAAAGACCAGGGGCCATCAGGAGGTCCAGCAGTGGGGCCAGGACACCAGAAGCCCTCCCACTGTTACCCCCCCAAGCACCAAGAATACAGAGCATCCCTTGCCCCAGACCGAGAGTTCCTATCTATACCTTGTGGCTAATAGCCCCTGATGGTCCTCTGCTCTTAAGAACATAAGAGAAGCCAATGTTGGGTCAGGCCAATGGCCCATCCAGTCGAACACTCAGTGTCACACAGTGGCCAAAAAGACCAGGGGCCATCAGGAGGTCCAGCAGTGGGGCCAGGACACTAGAGGCCCTCCCACTGTTGCCCCCCACCCCAAGCACCAAGAATACAAAACCTCCCTTGCCCCAGAGTCCCTGTCTATCCCTTGTGGTCAATAGCCACTGAGAGACCTCTGCTGATGGAGCCAGCAGCACCTCAAAGACTAACAACACTTGTGGCGGGGGCGGAGCTTTCGTGAGTCGCCGCCCACTTCTTCAGATACTTCACTCCAGATTCACACTAGGATCTGAGAGACCCAGGTTCAAATCGCCACTCTGCCATAGAAGTTCACTTGGGCCAGTCACACCTTCTCAGCCTAGCCTACCTCGCAGGGCTGTTGTGAGGATGAAATGGAGGAAAGGAGAACAACGTAAGCCGCTTTGGGTCCCTACACGGGGAAGGGTGGGGTATGTCCTTGCATTTTTTAATTATGTTACACTCCACAGGCTGCTGCTCGAAGCGAGAGGGCAAGACCGTTCAGAAAGTCACGGCCCGTCTCTGAGCATCTACAGAGTGACATCCTGAAATTCCGCAGAGCCCCTCTTCCTTTCCCCCTCCTCTCCTCAAATTTCTCTGTGCTTAAAATGGTTAGAAACAGACTGGAAATTCCTGGACGGTGAAAGGGAAGAAAAAGATTGCTCAGTTTCAAGGGGGGAATTGAGTAAAGGGGAATTAAGAGAATTTCTCCTTCGGCGGTATCCGTGACCTGCCTCTGCGTTGTGTCATCTCCCCGTCGTTTATGTTTCAGTATCTGGAGAGAAACGGCACCCACGTTGGCCTGCCAGATGTTTTATTGCTTGGCGTGCCTGGGCAGTCACAGGGCAGACGCTGATCTCTGCCAGGGTCCTGAATTGATTGCCTTGCTATTATTGGGCTCCGAATTGTAAAACTGCGAGCCCGAATTTGAAACAAGCAAGGCTCTAGCCCTGTACGTGGTTTGAAGATTACTGGAAACTCTCACAGTTTTAGATGGTTAATAGTGTGTCGGATTGGGGGCTGAATTCTGCCAGGCTATGGTGCGTGGACTGTTCACGTTTTTAGAAGGTGGCAAACCGCCTCGAACAGATCTTGCTGTTGTTGAAAGATAGTTTGTAAAAGTGTTCGGGGGAAGGGCTGTGGCTCATTGGTGGGGCCTCTGCGTGGCACGCAAAACGTCCCAGGTTCAATCCCCACCGTGTCCAATTAAAAAGAACCAGGCAGTAGGTGATGTGAAAGACCTCAGCCTGAGACCCAGGAGAGCTGTAAGGAGGGGCCGTGGCTCAGTGGTAGAGCCTCTGCTTGGTGTACAGAAGGTCCCAGGTTCAATCCCCGGCATCTCCAGTGAAAAGGACCAGGCAGTAGGTGATGGGAGAGACCTCAGCCTGAGACCCTGGAGAGCTGTAAAGAGGGGCCGTGGCTCAGTGGAAGAGCCTCTGCTTGGCATGCAAAATGTCCCAGGTTCAATCCCCACCGTCTCTGATTAAAAAGGGCCAGGCAGTAGGTGACGTGAAAGACCCCAACCGGAGACCCTGGAGAGCCGCTGCCAGTCTGAGTAGATTATGCTGACTTTGATGGACCAAGGCTCTGATTCAGTAGAAGGCAACATCTTATGTGTTTGGGGTGAGGCCGTGGCTCAGTGGAACAGCCTCTGCTTGGCATGCAGGAGGCCCCAGGTTCAGTCCCCGGCATCTCCAGTTAAAAGGACCAGGCAGGAGGTGATGGGAAAGACCTCAGCCTGAGACCCTGGAGAGCTGTAAAGAGGGGCCGTGGCTCAGTGGAAGAGCCTCTGCTTGGCATGCAGGAGGTCCCAGGTTCAATCCCCGGCATCTCCAGTTCAAAGGACCAGGCAGGAGGTGAAGTGAAAGACCTCTCCCTGAAACCCTGGAGCGCCACTGCCAGTAGGCAATACTGACTTTGATGGACCAAGGGTCTGGTCTGGTATAAGGCAGCTTCATGGTGTGTTTGGGAAGGGTCCATGACTCAGTGGTAGAGTGTCTCCCAGGTTCAGTCCCTGGCATCTCCAGTTGAAAGGACCAGGCAGGAGGTGATGGGAAAGACCTCCACCTGAGACCCTGGAGAGCTGTAAAGAGGGGCCGTGGCTCAGTGGAAGAGCCTCTGCTTGGCATGCAGGAGGTCCCAGGTTCAATCCCTGGCATCTCCAGTTCAAAGGACCAGGCAGGAGGTGAAGTGAAAGACCTCTGCCTGAAACCCTGGAGCGCCACTGCCAGTAGGCAATACTGACTTTGATGGACCAAGGGTCTGGTCTGGTATAAGGCAGCTTCATGGTGTGTTTGGGAAGGGTCCATGACTCAGTGGTAGAGTGTCTCCCAGGTTCAGTCCCTGGCATCTCCAGTTGAAAGGACCAGGCAGGAGGTGATGGGAAAGACCTCCGCCTGAGACCCTGGAGAGCTGTAAAGAGGGGCTGTGGCTCAGTGATAGACCCTCTATACTTGGCATGCAGAAGGTCCCAGGTTCAATCCTTGGCAGCATCTCCAGTTAAAGGGACTAGGTAGTAGGCGGTGGGAAAGACCTCTCCCTGAGACCCTGGAGAGCTGCTGCCAGTCTGAGTGGATGATACTGACCTTGATGGGCCAGTGGTCTGATCCAGTATAAGGCAGCTTTATTCATTCAAATGTTGCAGATCAATACTAGGAGCTGACTAGTTCCCACCTCTGAGCTGTGTTATGCTCTGTTGTAGGGCATACACTGTGCCTCCACCAATGTCTTTGCATAATTTATTGTGACACGCAGAGTCTGGCTTTCCAAAGAGTGGTGGCTGGGCATTTGAGTGAAAAAAACAAAATCCCTGGTTATTTCTTGGGTGTAACCTGGTCTAGGATGGGAAGCAACCTGGTTTTGAATAGCTCCATGAGCCGTCTCTCAGCGCTTACCCTGGGACTGGGAAGATTGTTCCTCTGAAGTGGGCGACAGAACAAGAGCTTGCCAACCAGTGTTCCCTCTAAGCTGAGTTAGTGTGAGCTAGCCCACAGTTTTTTAGCCTCCGGCTCACAGATTTTTGTCTTAGCTCAGGAAGGACGGCTCCAGGGCAAACAAAGCAGAATTTTTGCTCACAAGACTCCACAGTTTAGAGTTGCCACACCTTTCCTGCCCCCAGATAAGTCCAGAGCCAAAGGAGCCCAAGAAAAGTTGGGGAGATCACACACAGAATGAATGAAACCGTTCCAAGATGCAATCCAGCCACTCAGGGAATCCCAAAATTTTAGGCAGGCTTAAGAACTGTAAACTAGAATTCCACAGTTGCATATACCCAAGCCACCACATATTCACTTGCGTTCACTCAGCACGTGTATGGATCCTGGAAGAATAGTGAAAGTGCCATCAAGGCGCGGCCAGCTTACCGCAACCCCGCTGGGGTTTTCAAGGGAAGAGATGTACAGAAATGGTTTGTCGCGAAAAAAAGGTTAAAGCACTTAGGGCTCTTTAACTTGGAGAAACGACAGCTGAGGGGTGACATGATCGAGGTTTATAAGATTATACATGGGATAGAGCAGGTTGAGAAAGAAGTCCTTTTCTCCCTTTCTCACAATACAAGAACTCATAGGCACTCCATGAAATTGCTGAGCAGCTGGGTTAGAACAGATAAAAGGAAGTACTTCTTCGCCCAAAGAGCGATGAACACGTGGAATTCACTGCCACAGGAGGTGGTGGCAGCTACAAGCGTGGACGGCTTCAAGAAGGAACTAGATAAGCATATGGAGCAGAGGTCCATCAGTGGCCATTAGTCACGAGGTGTAGATACGGACTCTGGGGGAAGTGATGCTCTGTATTCTTGGTGCTTGTGGGGGGGGCAACAGTGGGAGGGCTTCTCCTGTCCTGGCCCCACTGCTGGACCTCCTGATGGCATCTGGTATATTTTGGCCACTGTGTGACACAGAGTGTTGGACTGGATGGGCCACTGGCCTGATCCAACATTGGGTTCTCTTATGTTCTTAAGTCTTTCTTCACCCAAAGAGCGATTAACTCATAGAATTCACTGCCACAGGAGGGTGGTGGCTACCAGCACGGGCAGCCTCAAAAGGGAATTGGATAAACATGAGGAGCAGAGGTCCATCAGGGGCTATTAGCCACAAGGTATAGATAGGAACTCTCAATCTGGGGCAAGTGATGCTCTGTATTCTTGGGGGGGTTAACAGTGGGAGGGCTTCTGGAGTTCTGGCCCCACTGCTGGACCTCCTGATGGCACCTGGTGTTTTTGGCCACTGCATGACAAGAGTGTTGGACTGGATGGGCCATTGGCCTGATTCAACATTGGCTTCTCTTATGCTCTTATGTCATTGTCTGCCTCAGCATAGCAACCCTGGACTACCTCCTTGGTGGTTCCCCATCCAAGTACTAACAGGGGGGCCAACCCTGCTTAGCTTCCAAGATCTGATGAGACCGGGCCTAGCCTTTGTATACCTTACAAATTCCAAACTCCTCTGCGGACCTTTCCTTAGTTGCACAGAGAAAACCTCTGTGTTAGGGATTATTGTGTAAGGGATTGGGTAAGGGATTGGAGAAACACCCAATACCATAATGCCCCTGTATAGATCTAAGGTGTGACCTCATTTGGAATACTGAGTTTGGTTCTGGTCACGGGATCTCCCACAGGATGTGACAGAGCTGGAAAAAGTGCCGAGGAGGGCAACCCAGATGAGGCGGGCGGTTGGAGCACTTTCCCTATGAGGAAAGGCCGAGGAGGCTGGGAGTTTTTCAATTTGAAAAAGAGATGACTGAGAAGGGACATGATACAGGCTTTTAAAAATATGCATGGGGCGGAGAGAGTTGACAGAGAGATTTTTCTTCCTCTCCCCAAACCCTAAAACTCAAGGGCGTTGCCGTCCAATGAAGCTGATGGGCAGTAAATTCAGGATGTACAAAAGGAAATACTACTTTACACAGAGAGTGATTAAAAAGTGGAATCTGCTGCCAGGGGAATGTAGCGATGGCCGCAGGCATCAATGGCCTTAAAAGGGGATTCAATACATTCGTGGAGGAGAGGTCAGTCAGTGGCTCCTAGCCATGGTGACTGAGGGAGACCTCCACATTCAGAGGCACTAATCCTCTGAATCCCAGAGCCGGGAGGCAACATCAGGAGGAAGGCCAGGGTTTCTATACCCTGCTCTTTGCTGTTCTGAGGAACTGCTTAGCCCCTGTGTGAGACAGGCTGCTGGACTAGATGGAACCACTGGTCTGATCTAGCAGGGCTCTTCTGATGTTTATGAAGGCCTCAGCCCCTATGCCCTGTTGTTGTATCCCCAGAGGAACTGGTTGGCCGGTGTGTGAGACAGGATGCTGGACTGGATGGGCCTCTGGTCTGATCCAACAGAGCTCTTCTGATATTCTTATGAGGGCCTCGGCCTCTGTGCCCTGTTGTTGGCCCTCTGGAGGAACTGGTTGGCCACTGTGTGAGACAAAATGCTGAACTAGATGGACCACTGGTTTGATCCAGCAGGGCTCTTCTTGTGTTCTTATGAAGGCCTCGGCCTCTCTGCCCTGGTTGTTGTATCCCCAGAGGAACTGGTTGGCCGGTGTATGAGACAGGATGCTGGACTGGATGAGCCTCTGGTCTGATCCAGCAGGGCTCTTCTGATGTTCTTATGAGGGCCTTGGTCTCTGTGCCCTGTTGTTGGCCCTCTGGAGGAACTGGTTGGCCACTGTGTGAGACAAAATGCTGAACTAGATGGACCACTGGTCTGATCCAGCACTGGGCTCCTCTGGTATTCTTATGAAGGCCTCTCTGCCCTGTGGTTGGCCCTCTGGAGGAACTGGTTGGCCACTGTGTGAGACAGGATGCTGGACTAGATGGACCACTGGTCTGACCCAGCAGGGCTCTTCTGATGTTCTTATGAAGGCCTCGGCCTGTGTGCCCTGTTGTTGGCAGAGGAACTGCAGAGGAACTGGTTGGCCCCTATGTGAGACAGGAGGCTGGACTAGATGGAACCTCACTGGTCTGATCCAGCAGGACTCTTCTGATGTTCTTAGGAAGGCCTCGGCCTCTGTGTCCTGTTGTTGGCCCTGCAGAGGAACTGGTTGGCCACTGTGTGAGACAGGATGCTGGACTGGATGGACCAGTGGCCTGATCCAGCAGGGCTCTCCTTCCGTTCTTGGTGGCTGTAGCAAACCAACAGGACTGCTCCCCCTGCCCCGGCCTGGTACGGGTGCCCGTTCACGGTGGAGGAATGCTTTTGTGGGGCCGTGATTCTCCTGCCTAAAGAGCCTTGAAGCCGATTGCATTTTCACCCGGTCAGGCCCTCCCGCTCGACCTCGTCAGCAGCAGCAGCAGAGCCGCTCGCTGCTCTCTTGGGCTCCGTCGGCCGGAATCAGATTAACACCTTCCCCGCGCTCTCTGCGGGCCTAACCTTTCTCTTCGGATTCCGAGCCGGATGCTTCTGCCTTCCCTCAACCTGACAAGCGGCTCTGAATCTCCGCTGCGTGAGGATGAAATTAAGGGGAGTCGGTGATCTGGCGGGACTGATTCTGCCACTGCCGGCATTGATGAGACGGAGGAAGGAGGAAGCGGGAGGACAGAATGTGAACTCTTCGGGGCTTCTCTTCCCGGAGGAGAACGAGGGCGGGTTGGGTGTGGGAAGAATGGGGGGGGGGGGGACAGTGATTGAGTGGGTGCCGTGGATGGCCGTTTTGCCGCACATTCGACCACATTCACATGGAGGTGAAACGAAAGGGGTCAAGGCTCGGGGGCAGAGCATATGCCTGGCATGCGGAAGGCCCCCAGGTCCCATCCCTGACATCCGTATTTAAAAGGGACAGACCTTGATCTAAGACCCTGGCTCAGTGGTAGAGCATCCCCTTGGCATGCAGAAGGTCCCGGGTTCAATCCCCAGCAGCATCTCCAGTTAAAAAGGACCAGGCAGGAGGTGATGGGAAAGACCTCAGCCTGGGACCCTGGAGAGCTGTAAAGAGGGGCTGTGGCTCAGTGGAAGAGCCTCTGCTTGGCAGGCAGAAGGTCCCAGGTTCAATCCCCGGCATCTCCAGTTAAAAGGACCAGGCAGGAGGTGATTGGGAAGACCTCAGCCTGAGACCCTGGAGAGCTGTAAAGAGGGGCTGTGGCTCAGTGGAAGAGCCTCTGCTTGGCATGCAGAAGGTCCCAGGTTCAGTTTCCAGCATCTCCATTAAAAAGGACCAGGCAGGAGGTGATGGGAAAGACCTCAGCCTGGGACCCTGGAGAGCTGTAAAGAGGGGCCGTGGCTCAGTGGAAGAGCCTCTGCTTGGCATGCAGAAGGTCCCAGGTTCAGTCTCCAGCATCTCCATTAAAAAGGACCAGGCAGGAGGTGATGGGAAAGACCTCAGCCTGAGACCCTGGAGAGCTGCTGCCAGTCAGGGTAGATAATACTGACCTTGATGGACCAAGGCTCTGATTCATTAAAAGGTAATTTCATGTGTGGGGAGGGACTGTGGCTTAGTTGGTAGAGCCTCTGTTTGGCATGGAGAAGGTCCCAGGTTCAATTCCTGGCATCCCCAGTTTAAAAGGACCAGGTAGCAGGTGATGGGAAAGACCTCAGCCTGAGACCCTGGAGAGCTGTAAAGAGGGGCCGTGGCTCAGTGGAAGAGCCTCTGCCTGGCATGCAGAAGGTCCCGGGTTCAATCCCCAGCAGCATCTCCAGTTAAAAAGGACCAGGCAGGAGGTGATGGGAAAGACCTCAGCCTGGGACCCTGGAGAGCTGTAAAGAGGGGCCGTGGCTCAGTGGAAGAGCCTCTGCCTGGCATGCAGAAGGTCCCGGGTTCAATCCCCGGAAGCATCTCCATTAAAAAGGACCAGGCAGGAGGTGATGGGAAAGACCTCAGCCTGAGACCCTGGAGAGCTGCTGCCAGTCAGGGTAGATAATACTGACCTTGATGGACCAAGGCTCTGATTCATTAAAAGGTAATTTCATGTGTGGGGAGGGACTGTGGCTTAGTTGGTAGAGCCTCTGTTTGGCATGGAGAAGGTCCCAGGTTCAATTCCTGGCATCCCCAGTTTAAAAGGACCAGGTAGCAGGTGATGGGAAAGACCTCGACCTGAGACCCTGGAGAGCTGTAAAGAGGGGCCGTGGCTCAGTGGAAGAGCCTCTGCCTGGCATGCAGAAGGTCCCAGGTTCAGTCCCCGGCATCTCCAGTTAGAAGGACCAGGCAGGAGGTGATGGGAAAGACCTCAGCCTGAGACCCTGAAGAGCTGTAAAGAGGGGCCGTGGCTCAGTGGTGGAGCATTTGCCTGGCACGCAGAAGGTCCCAGGTTCAGTCCCTGGCATCTCCAGTTAAAAAAGGACCAGGCAGGAGGTGATGGGAAAGACCTCAGCCTGAGACCCTGGAGAGCTGTAAAGAGGGGCCGTGGCTCAGTGGTGGAGCATTTGCCTGGCACACAGAAGGTCCCAGGTCCAATCCCCAGCATCTCCAGTTAGGACCAGGCAACAGGTAATGGGAAAGACCCCTGCCTGAGTCTCTGGAGATCTGCTGCTACTCTGGGTACACAAGACTGATCCTGTCAGATCAGTCAATGGATTCATCAGAAGGTTGCGTTATGTGTAGAACCTACATGTTCAGAGGCAGTTTACCTGTCGCTGTTGGCTCAGAGGGAACACTCCCCTCGGTGCCATCGACTTGCAGCTGACTTATGGTGGCCCCACAGGGTTTCCAAGGCAAGAGATGCACAGAAGTGGTTTGCCATTCCCTGCCTCTTGTCATTTTTACTGTCTGGTCCCTCCCAAGCCATCCTGCCCTCTGGTTTGTGCTGCCATCCCCTTTGAGAAGAGATGGGGCCAGGTCAATCCAAGTGACCACCGCTAGATCAGATAGATTCCTGGAGGATAAGTCTGTCAGTGGCTACTAGCCACCGAATCTTCACATTTAGAGGCACTAGTCCTCTGAATCCCAGAGCCAGAAGGCAACATCAGGGAAGTCCTCGACATCTCTGCCCTGTTGCTGGATCTCCAGAGGAACTGGTTGGCCCCTGTGTGAGACAGGAGGCTGGATCAGATGGACACTCACTGGTCTGATCCAGCAGGGGTCGTCTGATGTTCTTAGAAGGCCTCGGCCTCTATGCCCTGTTGTTGGCCCTCCAGAGGAACTGGCTGGCCCCTGTGTGAGACGGGAGGCTGGACTGGATGGACCCTCCCTGGTCTGACCCAGCAGGGCTCTTCTGATATCCTTATGAAGGTCTTGGCCTCTCTGCCCTGTTGTTGGCCCTCCAGAGAAACTGGTTGGCCACTGTATGAGACAGGATAATGGACTCGAGGGACCCTCACTGGTCTAACCCAGCAGGGCTCTTCTGATGTTCCTAGGAAGGCCTTGGCCTCTCTGCCCTGTTGTTGGCCCTGTAGAGGTACTGGTTGGCCACTGTGTGAGACAGGAGGCTGGACGAGATGGACCACTGGTCTGATCCAGCAGGGCTCTTCTGATGTTCTTAGGAAAGCCTCGGCCTCTGTGCCCTGTTGCTGGACCTCCAGAGGAACTGGCTGGCCCCTGTGTGGGACAGGATGCTGGCCTAGATGGACCACTGGTCTGATCCAGCAGGGCTCTTCAGATGTCCTTACGAAAGCCTCGGCCTCTCTGCCCTGTTGTTGGCCATCCAGGGGAACTGGCTGGCCCCTGTGAGAGACTGTGTGAGACAGGATGCTGGACTGGATGGACCCTCCCTGGTCTGATCCAGCACTGGGCTCTTCTGAGGTTCTTCTGCTTTTACTCTTTGTTCTCTCTTCCCAGGCGGTCACAACGTCACCATTTCCCTGCAGTCACGGACTGGGCACACTCACATGCCCTCGGTGGTCGGAGTTCTGGTCTTTACTCAGTTCTGGTTCTGGTTCCCCCTCTCTCACTTCTTGTCGCTGGCTTTCACCCCGACCTGCGTCATCGGCCTCAACAAGGACCTGAAGGTACGTGCCGTAGTGGCGGCGGGGGGGTTCCAGGGCAGCAGCCCAGAGATGTTTTGGGAATCGGCTTCTGCCTGCCCACATCTCTGGTTTAAAAGGGTCTCTGCGAGCAGGTTTCTCTCACAGCATTGGAGGCCTGCAGGGGTAGAGGGAATTGTGTTTAGTGGACAAAGAGTTCAGTTGTTCGGGGCCGCTTCGTGCTCTGCCGCCCAGGTGTCCACGTTAAGAGGCTGTTTCGTAAAGGCTAGATTCAAGTTCAGTAGCACTTCAGAGACCAACACGGTTTTGGAGGTATAAGATAGGTAAAGGTAAAGGTTTCCCGTGCTCGAAAGCCAGTCGAATCCAACTCTAAGGATGCGGTGCTCGTCTCCGTTTCCAAGCCGAAGAGCCAGCACTGTCCGAAGACATTTCCGTGGTCATATGGCAGGCGTGACTAGACACCGAAGTGCAAGGAATGCTGTTACCTTCCCACCGAAGTGGTACCAATTTATCCACTTGCAATTTCTTGCTTTCGAACTGCTTGGCTGGCAGGAGCTGGGGCCAGAGACGGGAGCTCACTCAGTCACATGGCACTCGGGTCTCGAACTGCCGAACTACAGACCTTCCACAGCCTGCAGTTCAGCGTCTTAACCACTTGAGCCACCACGGGCCCCTTGGTTACCCTCCTAAAACTACTTAAAAGCTAAGGATCTTGCTAGAAAAGATACTTAAGTGTAGGGATGTGTTGCTGGCGACCCAACATCAAGTTAATTCATGCCATGGCGTTCCCCATTACTATGTATGGGTGTGAAAGCTGGACGGTGAAGGAAGCTAGTAGAAAGAAAGGGGATTCATTCAGGACCATAGCCAGAATTTTGTGGTGGGTGGGGCAATTGTTTTTCTGCTGGCGCTGTGTGTGGGGGGTGCACGCCCCTCTCCCTCCCATCCTGCAAGATATAAAGAGCCCTTTAGTTGATCAGCAGGGAGACCTTGTCGGGCTGGGCCCTGCGTGTCAGAAAATGTAATCCCAGGTAGCGGAGATAGAAACTGCATAAAGGACACAAACACAAAGGCTTTTTTTAAAAAAAAAAATTAAAATAAGAATGTGCTTTAAACATTATTAGCACTGTTGCAATATTTTGCTTATCTAACCGTGCCTGCTAACTGACACCTCTTCGCTCTGAATTATTGCATCAAAATGCCTGTGCTGTTGCAGTCTTGAGTCTGCTGTTCAGGTGTGTGTATCTTTTAGCTGCAAACCTACGATGACGCAGCAGCAGCAGAACTGGAAGAAGAAGCAGGAGACGGCCAGTTTCACCGCGGGCCTGAGAGAAGCCCTCGGGGGGGGGGGCTGATTCGGCCCCCGGGCCGTATGTTTGACACCCCAGATTTAAAGGATCGCTTTAAATGCTTTTGGGAAGAAGTGGGGGGCCTTTAAGAAGCGGGGGAGGGGGGTCTTTAAGGAAGGGGGCAGTGCCCACAATAGCCCCACCATATCTACGGGCAAGGATTCATGTGGAAATTCGGTGTTTTATGGATGCTGAGGAGTACCAAAAAGACAAATCACTGGGTCCTAGATCAACTGAAGCCTGAATTCCTCCTAGAAGCGGAAATGGCTAACCTCAGGCCATCGTACTTTGGTCATATCATGGGAAGGCAGGATTCGCTGGGAAAGACAACAATGCTAGGAAGATTTGAAGGCAGCAGGGAAATTGGAAGACTCAACCGGAGATGGATCGGATCCATAAAGGAAGCCACACATAGTCTGCAAGACCTGAGCAAGGCTATTTAACAACAGGACGTTTGGGAGGACGTGGCTTCATAGGCTCGCCATGAGTCAGAAGCGACTTGACGGCAGCACTAAACACACACATTTTGCCTGAAGATTTTGGCTGCTTCCCTGTGCTTGTGCGTGTACGTGTGAAGCATTTCTGCCTTGCCATTTCGAGTCCATTCCAGGCAACAAACAATCAAACTTTTAAAGTAAGTAAAGCCCCAGAACCAGGTGGAGTAGCGAATGAGTCTCCTGGGAAACATATTCAAATAAGGAGCCACGCTTCCAGCCCTCAGGGCTTGAAAGATATGCGTGGAAACTTGCGAGCAGTGTCTTCGGAAGCCTCAGAAGTCGGCAGGCTGGCTGAATTCAGATTTCGGTAGCTTCTCCGCCTTCCCCTTTCCCCCACTTCACATGTAACAGGACTGGAATAAATGAGGCCACGTAAGAATGGAAAAAACCGCTCTGAGCTGCCATGGCCCCGGGCTGCGTCTGCCCTGACCATCGTTCTCCAAGAGAGAAGAGAAGAGATTGGATTGATACCCCGCCCTTCACTACCCAAGGGAGTCTCAGAGCGACTTACAAACTCCTTTCTCTTCCCCTCCCCACAACAGACACCCTGTGAGGTAGAAGAAGAGGAAGAGATTGGATTTATACCCCGCCCTTCACTACCCAAGGGAGTCTCAGAGCGCCTTACAAACACCTTTCTCTTCCCATCCCCACAACAGACACCCTGTGAGGTAGAAGAAGAGGAAGAGATGGGATTTATACCCCTCCCTTCACTACCCAAGGGAGTCTCAGAGCGACTTACAAACACCTTTCTCTTCCCCTCCCCACAACAGACACCCTGTGAGGTAGACTAAGAAGAAGAGATTGGATTTATACCCCGCCCTTCACTACCCAAGGGAGTCTCAGAGCGACTTACAAACACCTTTCTCTTCCCCTCCCCACAACAGACACCCTGTGAGGTAGAAGAAGAGGAAGAGATTGGATTTATACCCCGCCCTTCACTACCCAAGGGAGTCTCAGAGCGACTTACAAACACCTTTCTCTTCCCCTCCCCACAACAGACACCCTGTGCGGTAGAAGAAGAGGAAGAGATTGGATTTATACCTCGCCCTTCACTACCCAAGGGAGTCTCAGAGCGACTTACAAACACCTTTCTCTTCCCCTCCCCACAACAGACACCCTGTGAGGTACAAGAAGAGGAAGAGATTGGATTTATACCTCGCCCTTCACTACCCAAGGGAGTCTCAGAGCGACTTACAAACACCTTTCTCTTCCCCTCCCCACAACAGACACCCTGTGCGGTAGAAGAAGAGGAAGAGATTGGATTTATACCCCGCCCTTCACTACCCAAGGGAGTCTCAGAGCGACTTACAAACACCTTTCTCTTCCCCTCCCCACAACAGACACCCTGTGAGGTAGAAGAAGAGGAAGAGATTGGATTTATACCCCGCCCTTCACTACCCAAGGGAGTCTCAGAGCGGCTTACAAACTCCTTTCCCTTCCCCTCCCCACAACAGACACCCTGTGAGGTAGAAGAAGAGGAAGAGATTGGATTTATACCCCGCCCTTCACTACCCAAGGGAGTCTCAGAGCGCCTTACAAACACCTTTCTCTTCCCATCCCCACAACAGACACCCTGTGAGGTAGAAGAAGAGGAAGAGATGGGATTTATACCCCACCCTTCACTACCCAAGGGAGTCTCAGAGCGACTTACAAACACCTTTCTCTTCCCCTCCCCACAACAGACACCCTGTGAGGTAGAAGAAGAGGAAGAGATTGGATTTATACCCCGCCCTTCACTACCCAAGGGAGTCTCAGAGCGACTTACAAACACCTTTCACTTCCCCTCCCCACAACAGACACCCTGTGAGGTAGAAGAAGAGGAAGAGATTGGATTTATACCCCGCCCTTCACTACCCAAGGGAGTCTCAGAGCGACTTACAAACACCTTTCTCTTCCCCTCCCCACAACAGACACCCTGTGCGGTAGAAGAAGAGGAAGAGATTGGATTTATACCTCGCCCTTCACTACCCAAGGGAGTCTCAGAGCGACTTACAAACACCTTTCTCTTCCCCTCCCCACAACAGACACCCTGTGAGGTAGAAGAAGAGGAAGAGATTGGATTTATACCTCGCCCTTCACTACCCAAGGGAGTCTCAGAGCGAGTTACAAACACCTTTCTCTTCCCCTCCCCACAACAGACACCCTGTGCGGTAGAAGAAGAGGAAGAGATTGGATTTATACCCCGCCCTTCACTACCCAAGGGAGTCTCAGAGCGACTTACAAACACCTTTCTCTTCCCCTCCCCACAACAGACACCCTGTGCGGTAGAAGAAGAGGAAGAGATTGGATTTATACCCCGCCCTTCACTACCCAAGGGAGTCTCAGAGCGACTTACAAACACCTTTCTCTTCCCCTCCCCACAACAGACACCAAAGAAGAAGGAGGAGGAGGAGGAGGAGATTGGATTTATACCTCGCCCTTCACTACCCAAGGGAGTCTCAGAGCGACTTACAAACACCTTTCTCTTCCCCTCCCCACAACAGACACCCTGTGAGGTAGAAGAAGAGGAAGAGATTGGATTTATACCTCGCCCTTCACTACCCAAGGGAGTCTCAGAGCGACTTACAAACACCTTTCTCTTCCCCTCCCCACAACAGACACCAAAGAAGAAGGAGGAGGAGGAGGAAGAGATTGGATTTATACCCCGCCCTTCACTACCCAAGGGAGTCTCAGAGCGACTTACAAACACCTTTCTCTTCCCCTCCCCACAACAGACACCAAAGAAGAAGGAGGAGGAGGAGGAGGAGATTGGATTTATACCTCGCCCTTCACTACCCAAGGGAGTCTCAGAGCGACTTACAAACACCTTTCTCTTTCCCTCCCCACAACAGACACCCTGTGAGGTAGAAGAAGAGGAAGAGATTGGATTTATACCTCGCCCTTCACTACCCAAGGGAGTCTCAGAGCGACTTACAAACACCTTTCTCTTCCCCTCCCCACAACAGACACCCTGTGCGGTAGAAGAAGAGGAAGAGATTGGATTTATACCCCACCCTTCACTACCCAAGGGAGTCTCAGAGCGACTTACAAACACCTTTCTCTTCCCCTCCCCACAACAGACACCCTGTGAGGTAGAAGAAGAGGAAGAGATTGGATTTATACCCCACCCTTCACTACCCAAGGGAGTCTCAGAGCGACTTACAAACACCTTTCTCTTCCCCTCCCCACAACAGACACCCTGTGAGGTAGAAGAAGAGGAAGAGATTGGATTTATACCCCGCCCTTCACTACCCAAGGGAGTCTCAGAGCGACTTACAAACACCTTTCTCTTCCCCTCCCCACAACAGACACCCTGTGAGGTAGAAGAAGAGGAAGAGATTGGATTTATACCCCACCCTTCACTACCCAAGGGAGTCTCAGAGCAACTTACAAACACCTTTCTCTTCCCCTCCCCACAACAGACACCCTGTGAGGTAGAAGAAGAGGAAGAGATTGGATTTATACCTCGCCCTTCACTACCCAAGGGAGTCTCAGAGCGACTTACAAACACCTTTCTCTTCCCCTCCCACAACAGACACCCTGTGAGGTAGAAGAAGAGGAAGAGATTGGATTTATACCCCGCCCTCCACTACCCAAGGGAGTCTCAGAGCAGCTTACAAACTCCTTTCCCTTCCCCTCTCCACAACAGACACCCTGTGAGGTAGAAGAAGAGGAAGAGACTGGATTTATACCCCGCCCTCCACTACCCAAGGGAGTCTCAGAGCAGCTTACAAACTCCTTTCCCTTCCACTCCCCACAACAGACACCCTGTGAGGTAGAAGAAGAGGAAGAGATTGGATTTATACCCCGCCCTCCACTACCCAAAGGAGTCTCAGAGCGGCTTACAAACTCCTTTCCCTTCCCCTCCCCACAACAGACACCCTGTGAGGTAGAAGAAGAGGAAGAGATTGGATTTATACCCCGCCCTCCACTACCCAAGGGAGTCTCAGAGCAGCTTACAAACTCCTTTCCCTTCCCCTCCCCACAACAGACACCCTGTGAGGTAGAAGAAGAGGAAGAGATTGGATTTATACCCCGCCCTCCACTACCCAAGGGAGTCTCAGAGCAGCTTACAAACTCCTTTCCCTTCCCCTCTCCACAACAGACACCCTGTGAGGTAGAAGAAGAAGAAGAGACTGGATTTACACCCCGCCCTCCACTACCCAAAGGAGTCTCAGAGCGGCTTACAAACTCCTTTCCCTTCCCCTCTCCACAACAGACACCCTGTGAGGTAGAAGAAGAGGAAGAGATTGGATTTATACCCCGCCCTCCACTACCCAAAGGAGTCTCAGAGCAGCTTACAAACTCCTTTCCCTTCCCCTCTCCACAACAGACACCCTGTGCGGTAGAAGAAGAGGAAGAGATTGGATTTATACCCCACCCTTCACTACCCAAGGGAGTCTCAGAGCAGCTTACAAACTCCTTTCCCTTCCCCTCTCCACAACAGACACCCTGTGAGGTAGAAGAAGAAGAAGAGACTGGATTTACACCCCGCCCTCCACTACCCAAAGGAGTCTCAGAGCGGCTTACAAACTCCTTTCCCTTCCCCTCTCCACAACAGACACCCTGTGAGGTAGAAGAAGAGGAAGAGATTGGATTTATACCCCGCCCTCCACTACCCAAGGGAGTCTCAGAGCAGCTTACAAACTCCTTTCCCTTCCCCTCTCCACAACAGACACCCTGTGAGGTAGAAGAAGAAGAAGAGACTGGATTTACACCCCGCCCTCCACTACCCAAAGGAGTCTCAGAGCGGCTTACAAACTCCTTTCCCTTCCCCTCCCCACAACAGACACCCTGTGAGGTAGAAGAAAGAGGAAGAGATTGGATTTATACCCCGCCCTCCACTACCCAAGGGAGTCTCAGAGCAGCTTACAAACTCCTTTCCCTTCCCCTCCCCACAACAGACACCCTGTGAGGTAGAAGAAGAGGAAGAGATTGGATTTATACCCCGCCCTCCACTACCCAAGGGAGTCTCAGAGCAGCTTACAAACTCCTTTCCCTTCCCCTCTCCACAACAGACACCCTGTGAGGTAGAAGAAGAAGAAGAGACTGGATTTACACCCCGCCCTCCACTACCCAAAGGAGTCTCAGAGCGGCTTACAAACTCCTTTCCCTTCCCCTCTCCACAACAGACACCCTGTGAGGTAGAAGAAGAGGAAGAGATTGGATTTATACCCCGCCCTCCACTACCCAAAGGAGTCTCAGAGCGGCTTACAAACTCCTTTCCCTTCCCCTCCCCACAACAGACACCCTGTGAGGTAGAAGAAGAGGAAGAGATTGGATTTATACCCCGCCCTCCACTACCCAAAGGAGTCTCAGAGCGGCTTACAAACTCCTTTCCCTTCCCCTCTCCACAACAGACACCCTGTGAGGTAGAAGAAGAGGAAGAGATTGGATTTATACCCGGCCCTCCACCTGAGACCCTGGAGAGCCGCTGCTGGTCTGAGTGGACAAGACTGACTTTGATGAACCCAGGGTCTGATCCAGTATAAGGCAGCTTCATGTGTATTCATGCGTGTTTGGGGAGGGGCTGTGCCTCAGTTGGCAAAGCCTCAGCTTGGCATGCAGAAGGTCTCAATGTTCCCTCCAAGCTGTAGAGTCTTGTGAGCAAAAATTCTGCTTAGTGAGCTAACGGCATTAAGAAGAAGAGAAGAGATGGGATTTATACCCCACCCTTCACTCCCCAAGGGAGTCTCAGAGCGGCTCACAAACTCCCTTCCCTCCCCCTCCCCACAACAGACACCCTGTGAGGGAGGTGGGGCTGAGAGAGCTCTGACAGAAACTGCTCTTTTTCAAGAACAGCTCTGACAGAACTATAGCTTGCCCAAGGTCACATCAGCAGGTGCAAGTTAAGGAGTGGGGAATCAAACCCCGGTTCTCCCAGATAAGAGTCCGCGCTCCTAACCACCACACCAAACATTAAAGATGTGAGTGAGCAATTTGAGTGCTCCATAAATGAGTCTGCTCTGGAGCCCTCCTTCCCGAGCTCAGACAAAAAATGTGTGAGGCGGAGGCTAAAAAACTGTGAGCTAGCTCACACTCACTCAGCTTAGAGGGAACACTGGTCCCAGGCTCAATTCCCACCGTCTCCAATTAAAAAGGACCGGGCAGCAGGTGATGTGAAAGACCTCAGCCCAAGTCTCTGGAGTGCCACCACCAGTCAGAGTTGACAAGACTGACCTTGAGAGCCAGCATGGTGGAGTGGTCTGGAGAATCAGGTTTGATCTTCCACCCTTCCAGGTGAAGTCTGCTGGGTGACCTTGGGCCAGTCATGGTTCTGTTGGAACTCTCTCAGCCCTGCCTGCTTCACAAGGTGCCTGTTCTGGGGAGAGGAAGGGAAGGCGATCGGAAGCCACTCTTGAGACTCCTCAGGGTAGAGAAAAGCCAGGTATAAAATCCAAGTTTTTTTCTTCTTCTTCTTCTTCTTCTTCTTCTTCTTCTTCTTCTTCTTCTTCTTCTTCTTCTTCTTCTTCTTCTTCTTCTTCTTCTTCTTCTTCTTCTTCTTCTTCTTCTTCTTCTTCTTCTTCTTCTTCTTCTTCTTCTTCTTCTTCTTCTTCTTCTTCTTCTTCTTCTTCTTCTTCTTCTTCTTCTTCCAGTATTCTGATTCAGTACAAGGCAGCTTTCTTTGTATGTTTTTGGGATGGGCCATGGCTCAGTGGCAGAACACCTGCTTGGCATGCAGGAAGGTTCCAGGTTCGATCCCCAGCGTCTCCAGTTAAAAAGGACCAGGCAGCAGTTTCAAGTTTATTGTTATTACGGTCCGAAGACCAACATACAGAGTAAGCATAACATGTGAGGGAGAGAAAACAAACAAACCAGTCATAATATACAAAAATAGAAATCTGAATTTAAGAGCTTTTAAAATGCGACTCCACGCAATCTAAGAATTAATGCACAAAACTCAGCGACTGAATGTGTCATCTCTGCATTCTTATCTGATAGGAGCCAGCAAAGCCTTGCTGTGTTTGTATTAATGTGCCCAGGTGTCCTATCGACTAATGGGGTGATAATTTTAATACGAGCCTCCCTGTAAAATGGACAGCCGAAGAACATGTGCTCTACCGATTCCACCTCGCTTAAAAGGCACGGGCCTAGCCTTTCAGAGCAGGGGTTTTTATTGTTCCTGAGAGCCAGTTTGGTTTAGTGGTTAAGTGCGCAGACTCTAATCTAGGAGAACTGGGTTTGATTCCCCACTCCTCCACTTGCACCTGGCTGGATGACCTTGGGCAAGGCATAGTTCTGATAAGAGCTGTCCTTGAAAAAGAGCAGTTTCTGTCAAGAGCTCTCTCAGCCCCACCCGACCTCACAGGGTGCCCATTGTGAGGAGGGGAAGGGAAAGGAGTTTGTGAGCCACTCTGAGACACCTTTGGGTAGTGAAGGGCAGGGGTATAAATCCAATCTCCTCTTCTTCTTCTGCCTTGAATAACCGCAGATGGAAGGGCAGAACATCTCGCTAGGGCAAATGCCCTTCTAGAATTCTTTCCCTCCACTGAAGTCAAATATATCGCCGGCTCAAT
Source organism: Gekko gecko (assembly GCA_029375565.1). Taxonomy (NCBI): domain Eukaryota; kingdom Metazoa; phylum Chordata; class Lepidosauria; order Squamata; family Gekkonidae; genus Gekko; species Gekko gecko. The sequence goes on along the minus strand of JAPDNY010000351.1, from coordinate 25,021 downwards.
GGTGCTTTTTGATATTTAACAACACCCCGAGTTTGGAAGCCTTAGAGAGGTCAGATTGTCACTCGATATCCTCAACTCTTTGTTTAATTAGCCCCTTGGCTTGTTCAGATCCATAGGATAAGAGTAGCCGAGGTGAGAAGCCAATTCTGTGAATATGAGAGTGAACTGCTTTGCTCCAACTGGATTGGAAATCATCCTGGAATATCAGGGGAAGCAAGCCTCGTGGACTGAAATGACCTTTCGGCCACCTATAGATAGATAGAATACATACCCTAGCTTCAGTTCTAAGGACCAGGCAGTAGACGATGTGGAAGACCTCCGCCTGAGACCCCAGAGGCCTGATTCAGTTTAAGGCGGCTTCATGATACCTTCACGTGATTTCTTTTTGCAAAGTAAAAACAGCATTCGACGGATCACTTAACAGAAGGCTAATGCATCCGGGGCAGTGGCCCGCAGTTCACCAGAACTTTCCCCGGCACTTCCAAGCTTCTCTTGCGGGCGAGAGACTTGGCATTTTGAAAAGAGAGCCGAGATTCTCAGGAAACCCAAATTCAGCGTTCCATTCCGTGCTCGCTGCTTTCCCACCAAATCGCTGTGTAAATACAGCCCCGTATTAGATCCACCAGGAAATCTCCTATCCTAACATATGGGCTGTTACTTGAAGTATGTCCCCCTCGGGAGTTGGTGTCACTAGCGAGTGACTCACGGCTTGCCCCCTTGTTTTGGTCTTAGAATCATAGAATCGTAGAGTTGGAAGGGGCCACACAGACCATCTAGTCCAATGTGAGACCAGCCTAAAGCATCTCTGACAAAGATTCGTCCAGCCTCTTCTTGAAAGCCGCCAGTGAAGGGAAGCTCACCACCTCCCCAGGCAGCTGATTCCGCCTTTGAACCACTCTGTCCACGAAAAAAGTTTTTCCTAATATCCAGCCGATACCTTCCTGCATGGAATTTCAACCCGTTGCTTCGGGTCCTGTCCTCTGCTGTCAACGGGAACAGCTCCCTTGCCCTCCTCCAAACGACAGCCTTTCAGATATTTAAAGAGAGCGATCCTGTCCCCCCTCAATTTCCTCTTCTCCAAACTAAACGTAGGGCTCAGTCTTCCCAAGTCAAGATAGCTTAGGTTTTGTTGTTGTGTTAACAAGGCGCGGTGGCTCAAGTGGTTAAGATGCTGAACTGCAGGCTGTGGAAGGTCAGTAGTTCAGCAGTTCGAGACCCGAGAGTGCTGCATGACGGAGTGAGCTCCCATCTCTAGTTCCAGCTCCTGCCAACCTAGCAGTTTGAAAGCAAGAAATTGCAAGTAGATAAATAGGTACCACTTCGGTGGGAAGGTCACAGCGTTCCGTGCGCCTTGGTGTTTAGTCATGCCGGCCACATGACCACAGAAATGTCTTCGGACAGCGCTGGCTCTTCGACTTTGAAACGGAGATGAGCACCGCAACCCTAGAGTCGGATTCGACTGGCTTTCGAGCAAGGGAACCTTTACTTTACCTTTAACAAGGCCAGCCCAGTCAGCAGCTCATAGGAATGGCACAACCCCCGAATCTCCCTTGGATGCAATTCTGCAGTTCCTGGTCCCATTGCACTGCTTACTAGACGCCTCATCCTATTGATTGCATCGACTCGCACTACTTAATCCCCCTAGAGTCTCAGTGAGAATGTCAGTCTGTAATGAACATAAGTAAATGAGTAAGCGTGGGCTATCAACTCTCATCATGTACCTGTAGCCCTTCTTCTGGAAAATGAATAAATGAGAGCAATAGAGGAGATAGACTGGTTAAATCTATCAGTGGCCTACTAGCCATGGTGGCTGAGGGGAACCTCCTCTGAATCCCAGAGCCAGGAGGCAACATCACAGGAAGGCCTCGGCCTCTCTGCCCTGTTGTCGGCCCTCCAGAGGAACTGTTTGGCCACTGTGTGAGACAGGATGCTGGGCTAGATGGACCACTGGTCTGATCCAGCAGGGCTCTTCTGGTGTCCTTATGAAGGCCTCGGCCTCTGTGCCCTGTTGCTGGCCATCCAGAGGAACTGGTTGGCCACTGTGTGAGACAGGATGCTGGGCTAGGAGGACCACTGGTCTGATCCAGCAGGGCTCTTCTGATGTTCTTATGAAGGCCTCGGCCTCTCTGCCCTGTTGTTGGCCCTCCAGAGGAACTGGCTGGCCGCTGTGTGAGGCAGGAGGCTGGACTAGGAGGACCACGCGTGGGATGTTGTCAGGCAGCAACAGGGGGTCTCAATGAAATCCAGGCTGAACTCTCCCTAGAAGCTAAAATGACCAGACTCAAGCTATCGTACTGTGGTCCCATTCTGAGAAGACAAGAGTCACTGGGAAAGGCCATAAATGCTGGGAAAAGTTGAAGGCAGCAGGAATAGAGGAAGACCCAACAGGAGATGGACGGACTCAACCAAGGAAGCCACCAAGGCCCCCAGTTTGCAAGACCTGAGCAAGCCTGTTATCAACAGGATGTCTTGGAGGACACCCATTCACAGGGTCGGAAGCCACTTGGCGGGACTTGACTCGCACACAGAGTTGGGGCTGAGGAGCAAGGGAGCTGTCCAGAGTGAAACGGACCCTGTGGTGCCCCCTCGCCACGCCCTTTCGGGGGAGACTGCCTCGCTCTTCCAAAATGGCGCGTCCCTTATCATCAGAGCTAGGAACATGCTTTCCTTGTGCTTGGAGATATCTGTTGAACTCCCCGAGGAAGACACTGAAACAGGAGGATATCCGGACCTCTGTTGGAGGAGGAATGAGCACGAATTCGAAATAGACTTAAAGGGAGTCCTCCTCCTTAAAACTTTTGTACAATTAAGGAGGACTGGTGTTAATAAAAGGGCTTGTGCAATATCTTTTGTGATATAAAAAGAGGATACTAAAATTTTGGATCTATGATTCTTTCCACGTGATAATGTTTAGTAAAGGTAAAGGTTCCCTTGCTCGAAAGCCAGTCGAATCCGACTCTAGGGTTGCGGTGCTCATCTCCGTTTCGAAGCCGAAGAGCCAGCGCTGTCCGAAGACGTTTTCGTGGTCATGTGGCCAACATGACTAAACACCAAGGCGCACGGAACGCTGTTACCTTCCCACCGAAGTGGTACCTATTTATCTACTTGCAATTTCTTGCTTTCGAACTGCTAGGTTGGCAGGAGCTGGAATTAGAGACAGGAGCTCACCCCGTCATGCGGCATTCTCGGGTCTTGAACTGCTGAACTACTGACCTTCCACAGCCTGCAGTTCAGCGTCTTAACCACTTGAGCCACCGCAGCTTCTGTTGTTGGCCTTCCAGAGGAATAATGTTTATGTGATAATGTTTATGTGACAATTAATATAATGGCGAGTAATTCATAAGAAAAAAATAAAAAAATATTTAAAAAAATATAAAAACGAATAAATATATAGAAATTACTTGAGATACTTTGTAATTGTCCATAGCACGGTATTTGCTGATTTTTGGTAATTCCTACTTACCCTGGGTCCTATTTTGGTTTTGTGTATTTAAAAACAAAACAGAGTTTGACAAGATTCCTGTCTTCCGTGCCTGGCGTGAATTCCTTGCTATTGTTATCCGCTGCCCGGCCTTAAGCTCGGCTTGCCCAGATGCAGCTAGCGTATGAAAGCAAGGAGACTGTACCAGAGTGTGACTGGTGTGCTCTGAGCATGCAGCAACTAGAGATGGAGGTGCCTCCCTGGGGCTAAGTGGTCGCCCAGTAGAGCAGTGATGTTTCAGCTGGTGACTGTGTGGTCGGGGATGGCTCAGAAGCTTCTGAGTTGGGGGCGGATTCTGTGCTTCCCCTTGCAAGTGCACCGAAGGAGGCGGCTGCTTTTACTTACCACCGACTTTGCCTCTAACGACGATTTCCAAATTCCCTTCCATTCACAGATGCCCAAAGTGCAGTACAGATCCAACGTCAAGCCCTCCACATTTGCCTACCCAGCTCCTTTGGAGGTGCCGAAGGAGAAGGAGAAAGAGAAGGTTCGTGCGCCCTACGCGGGCCTTGCTTTGGCCATAGTGGGTTGTCTGACTGTCGGCAGATGGCCGGGAAAGAAGCCCTTGGCCTCTTGGATTCTCTGGTGGCCTGGGTGTTGCAGGGGGGGGGGGTTAACCTCTGCAGGCCCGTCACCCGGATTTTGTGGCTTGTAGGGCAGATTTTTTTTCTGGTGGGGCTGCCATTATTTGCCATAATGAAGGGTGGGTGGTGCGGGCCCCTCTTTCTTCCTCCTGCGAGATTTAAAGGGCCCTCCAGGTAATCGGTGGGCCACGTGCTCCCCACTGATCAGCTGAAGACCCTTTAAATCTTGCAGCAGAGGGAGGGAGAGGTGTGCTCCCCACTGCCCGCCTCTTCTCAAATGCATTTAAAAGATCCCTTTAAATGCTTTTAGAAATAAGGGGGGGCCCTCTAAGGAAGGGGGCAGAGCCCCCAATATCCAACTGTAGCTACAGGCCAGATGCTTTGGCATGACTGGAGACCAATCTTCCCTCTAAGCTGTGGAGTCTTGCGGGCAAAAATTCTACTTTGTGAGCTGCCAGCATTAAAGTTGTGAGCGAGCGATTTGGCTGCTGCATCAATGAGTTTGCTCTGGAGCCCCTCCCTTCCTGAGCTAAGACAAAAGTCTGTGAGCTGGAGGCAAAAAAACTGTGAGCTGGCTCACACTAACTCAGCTTAGAGGGAAGACTGCTGGAGACCCCCGTGCTTTTGAGATCAGAGCTGGGGGGAAAACAGCCCTGCTCTCTGGGCCTTTCCACACATTACACGGTAACCAAGCCTGGTCTGCGACATGAGGGTATGAGGGAGCGTCAGTCGATCCTGGCTCCCCGCACCCCGCTCATTCCAAAAGGGTGCAACTCACTCACACATTGCGTCTTCAGACAGGCACCCTCATTTTATAAAATGTAGGTCTCACCTTGTGGTCAGAGTTTTGTTGTCGGCCAAAAACAGCTCTTCTTGACTGGTTCTGTATCCCGGAATGTCTATTTGCAAAAAAGTGCCAAGTGTAAACTGGCGGTCTTTTATTTCTGTATGTATTTCAAATGTTTTATCAGCTGCCTCTCTTCCGTAAGGAATTCAGAGCGGGGTACTGTATACAATACATAAAATCCATTTTAAAAACCCAGAATTTAGAAGCACCGTTTAGGACTGCTTAAATCAAGCACGGGCCTAAATAAAACAGTCTTCAGCTGCCTCCTGAAAATTGAGGAATTTCACATTACCCTTTAAAAACAGTTATTGTACTGTCTTGGAATAAACCAGTACAGGGACGGCCATTTCACACAGCCTTTCCCCTACCAGTAAGGAGCCGTCTCTGAAGTGGTTTGTCATTTCAGACAGCGCCGCTTTCTTTTCCCGCCCTTTTTCTCCCGCGTGAGCAATCTCCATCTTTTTTTTTTTAATGTTCTTTTAAGAGCGTTATGGCGCTGTAACACAAACCCAAAATAGCGCAATAGCTGGGACCCCATTGGGATACTGATCACGCGGGCAAAAAAGGGCACGAAAACCTCGTCACTTGAGGAAGCGGTTCGGGGCGTTTTACACAGCACCAGTGTTCCCTCTAAGCTGAGTTAGTGTGAGCTAGCTCACATTTTTTAGCCTCCGGCTCACACCTTTTGTCTTAGCTCAGGAAGGAGGGCTCCAGAGCAAACTCATTTATTCAGCAGCGAAATCGCTTGCTCAAAACTTTAATGCCAGGAGCTCACAAAGTAGAATTTTTGCTCACAAGACTCAGCAGCTTAGAGGGAGCACTGCACAGCACCCCAGAGCGCTTCAGGAACGGTAGAAGACATTGAAGACCTCTCGGAAGCCGTTTGCAGGTAAAACGGCTCAGGAACGCTTCCCAAATGGGACAGAAGCATTTCTGTCTGAAAGAGTCAATATATCCTGTTAGGGAACCGTTACTAAAACGGTTCTGTCTGTAACGACAGACAGAAACCGTTAGTGAACAGTTCCTGAAATGGAACATATCAGCTGTCTGAAATTCCCCATTGAAAGTGAGGGGGACCAGGCACCCAATTATGTTCCATAATTATGGGCCGCCACCAAAAAGGCCCTGTCTCACACACTCACCGAATGAGCTTTTTTGATTGACGGGACAGTCAGGAGAGCCTCTCCCTGTGATCTTAGTTCCTGGGCAGGAACGTTTGGGAGATGACGGTCCCTCAGATATCCCGACCCCAAGCCAGGTAGGCCTTTAAAAGTTTGAGAGATTGAAGACTGAAAATCCTATAAAACCCAGGAAGTCTAAAACAGCAGACCATTAAAAGAGCCCACAGAAGTGTCGCAAAGGACACCCCGAACATACCCCGGGTCCTACGGTACCAGTCTATACCTGCAGGCCGCGTGCTGCTTTTGGTGTGCTTTTGTTGAAAGGCATTGTCCTTGTCCCACACAGGTGTCCACTGCTGTGCTGTCCATCACTGCAAAAGCCAAGAAGAAGGAGAAAGAAAAGGAAAAAGAGAAAAAAGAGGAGGAAAAAATGGAAGTGGTGGGTATAGTCTAGAAACAGCTCAGCTGTCGTCTAGGGTTGCAGTGCTGAGATCGGAAGGACCGGGGGAGGGGGGTGTCAGGTTCCCTGGGCTTAAATTGTCCCTTCCTTCCTTCTTTCCGTCCGTCCGTCCATCCGTCTGGACGGAACGGAACGGAAAGAGAAGGAAATCTTGCTGGATGCCATTTGGTCATAAGCATAGAGTTCAAAGCAAACCAACCTTCCTTCCTTCCTGCCTGCCTGCCTGCCTGCCTGCCTGTCTGTCAAAGGTGTCTGTTTGTCTGTCAAAGATGGTACCTGGTATTTTTGACCACTGTGTGACACAGAGCATTTGGACTGGATGGGCCATTGGCCTGATCCAACATTGGCTTCTCTTATGTTCTTATGTCTGGGGCAGAGATGCTCTGTGTTCTTGGTGCTTGGGGGGGCAACAGTGGGAGGGCTTCTGGTGTCCTGGCTCCGCTGGCGGACCTCCTGATGGCACCTGGGTTTTGGCCAGTGTGTGACCCGGAATGTTGGACTGGATGAGCTATTGGTCAGCGATGTGAGCCAGGGACTTTCTGGCTAACACTCTCAGGCCCGACACAGCCCCGTCTGGACAACCTCGTTGGTATTTTGGCCCCGGGCTTGCTATTGTCCAGACCATCCTTCCTTCCCTGAGTCCCGGGAAATTTACAGCCTCCTTCCGTGTTGTCCAAACATGTGACCGGGCAGCGTACCTGCCAGCGAGCAGGGAAAACATGACACAGGCCCGGAGGTATTTTAACGAGGCTGCGTGGAGGCTTCCAACCAGGACCTCGGGCCACGGAGTATGTGCAGGAAGCAAAATGTCCCTGAAATAGCACCCCCCCCTCCTCCAGAGGACCATCAATCCCAGCCCTTTCCCCATTTCTGCCATCTTACAAGACAGCTTTACGGCCCAGAAAAACACCCTCGTCGAGCTTGGAATGGGAGAGGGTGCTCCACGGAACATTCCACAAGCTGCTCTGCTCCTGCTGATTGGGCACCTTGGCGGTGTCATTCCAAAATCTAGGAGTCACGGAATCACCGAGTTGGAAGGGACCTCCAGGGTCATCTAGTCCAACCCCCTGCACAGTGCTGGAAATTCACAAACACCTCCCCCCGACACGCCCCCGGTGACCCCTGCTCCACGCCCAGAAGATGACCAAAAACCTTCAGGATCCCCAGCCGAACTGGCCTGGAGAACAATGGCTTCCTGACCCCAAAGCGTCGATTTCCCTGGGCGTGTAAGAAAGGGCCACAAGAACTAAGCACTGAGGCAGCCCTTCCTGCCCTCCCTTCTCATGATTTGCCCAAGTTCACAGGATCGCTGTGGCCATCTAGCCTCTGATTAAAAACCTCCCAAGGAGGAGAGCCCACCACCTCCCGAGGAAGCCTGTTCCACTGAGGAACCGCTCCGTCAGGAAGTTCTTCCTAATGTTTAGCCCTTCACTTGGCCGTGGAAGTCACACTCCCAGCTGCACATGCACACACATGCACCCCCCCACAGTGTCATCATTAAAAGGGCGGGTACTGACTGGGTTTGCGAGTGGGTATAAGAATGTAAGAGAAGACACATTGGATCAGGCCAACGGCCCATCCAGTCCAGCAATCTGTGTCACACAGTGGCCAAAACCCAGGGACCATCAGGAGGTCCACCAGTGGGGCCAGAACCCCGGAAGCCCTCCCACTATTGCCCTTCCCAAGCACCAAGGATACAGAGCATCACATAAGAACATAAGAGAAGCCATGCTGGATCAGGCCAGTGGCCCAGCCAGTCCAACACTCTGTGTCACACAGTGGCCAAAACCCAGGGGCCATCAGGAGGTCCACCGGGGGGCCAGAAGTCCTCCCACTGTGGCCCCCCAAGCACCAAGAATACAGAGCACCATTGCCCCAGTCATAAGAACATAAGAGAAGGCATGCTGGATCAGGCCAGTGGCCCAGCTAGTCCAACACTATGTGTCACACAGGGACCAAAACCCAGGTGCCCTCAGGAGGTCCACCAGTGGGGCCATGACACAAGAAGCCCTCCCATTGTGGCCCCCCAGCACCAAGAAGACAGAGCACCACTGCCCCAGTCACAAGAACATAAGAGAAGTCATGTTGGATCAGGCCAATGGCCCACTCTGTCCAACATTCTTCTGTGTCACACAGCAGCCAAGACCCAGATACCATCAGGAGGTCCACCAGTGGGGCCAGAACTCCAGAAGCCCTCCCACTCTTGCCCCCCAAGCACCAGGAATACAGAGCATCATTGCCCCAGTTCATAAGAACATAAGAGAAGCCAATGATGGATCAGGCCAATGGCCCATCCAGTCCAACACTCTGTGTCACACAGCGGCCAAGAATACCAGGTGCCATCAGGAGGTCCACCAGTGGGGCTAGTGGAAGAGAAGCGCAGCCAGAGGGCTGGGCAGGGGGTAAATGTGGAAGCAGCCCTATCCACAGGTAGACCTGTGAGGTAAGTGGGCAGGATGCCACGACCAGCATAATCCACAAAGTACACATGAAGGTGCCTTATCCTGAATTAGACCCTTGGTCCATCAAGGTCAGCACAGTCTGCTCAGACTGGCAGCAGCTCTCAAGGGTCGTTCTCTTTCACCTCCTACCTGGTCCTTTTAACTGGAGATGCCGGGGTTTGAACCAGGGACCTGCTGCCTGCTAAGCAGAGGCTCTGCCACCAAGCCTCAGCCCCATTCAGATGAAAGAGTGAAGAAGGTTCCAGTTTCAGTCCCCAGCATCTCCAGTTAAAAAGAACACACACAAAGCCACCTTACACTGAATCAGACCCTCAGTCCATCAAGGTCAATATTGTCTACTCAGACGGGCAGCCGCTCTCCAGGGTCTCTGACGGAGGTCTTTCCCATCACCTCCTGCCTGGTCCCTTGAACTGCAGATGCCAGGGATTGAACCTGGGACCTTCGGCATGCCAAGCAGAGGCTCTTCCACTGAGCCACGGCCCCTCTTTACAGCTTTCCAGGGTCTCAGGCTGAGGTCTTTCACACCACCTCCTGCCTGGTCCTTTTAACTAGAGATGCCGGGGACTGAACCTGGGACCTCCTGCATGCCAGGCAGAGGCTCTTCCACTGAGCCACGGCCCCTCTTTACAGTTCTCCAGGGTCTCAGGCTGAGGTCTTTCCCATCACCTCCTGCCTGGTCCTTTTAACTAGAGATGCTGGGGATTGAACCTGGGACCTCCTGCATGCCAGGCAGAGGCTCTTCCACTGAGCCACGGCCCCTCTTTACAGCTTTCCAGGGTCTCAGGCTGAGGTCTTTCACACCACCTCCTGCCTGATCCTTTTAACTAGAGATGCTGGGGATTGAACCTGGGACCTCCTGCATGCCAGGCAGAGGCTCTTCCACTGAGCCACGGCCCCTCTTTACAGCTTTCCAGGGTCTCAGGCTGAGGTCTTTCACACCACCTCCTGCCTGATCCTTTTAACTAGAGATGCTGGGGATTGAACCTGGGACCTCCTGCATGCCAGGCAGAGGCTCTTCCACTGAGCCACGGCCCCTCTTTACAGCTTTCCAGGGTCTCAGGCTGAGGTCTTTCACACCACCTCCTGCCTGATCCTTTTAACTAGAGATGCTGGGGATTGAACCTGGGACCTCCTGCATGCCAGGCAGAGGCTCTTCCACTGAGCCACGGCCCCTCTTTACAGCTTTCCAGGGTCTCAGGCTGAGGTCTTTCACACCACCTCCTGCCTGGTCCTTTTAACTAGAGATGCTGGGGATTGAACCTGGGACCTCCTGCATGCCAGGCAGAGGCTCTGCCATGGAGCTGCAGCCCCTCCCCTCAAGCCACAGCACCAGGAAAACGAGGAGGGGACTCTGAAAGCCGAGTGGGCCCCCTGCATCCCCTGTTGTGCTGTCTCTATGCTCCCTTCTTCCTGGAGAAGCGGAGGCGGAGGGGGACAGGATGGCTCTCTCGAAGTATCTGCAGGGCTGTCCCTTAGAGGAGGGCAGGGAGCTGTTCCTGGTGGCAGCAGGGGCGAGGAATCACAAGAAGGGGTTTAAATTCAGGGCGGGAAGGTACCGGCTGGATCTTAGGGGAAGCTTTTTGACAGTCAGAGTTGTGCAAGGGTGGAATCGGCTGCCTCTGGAGGTGGCGAGCTCCCCCTCCCCCTCCCGACTCTGTGATTCTATGTTTGAGACAAGGAAGGTGTGGCAGAGCAGCCCTCCGCGAGTGCTGTCGTGGCATGGACACTGACCCGCCCTTGTGCCTTGTTTGGTGCCGTGCATCCCACGATGGCCTCCCTTCCTCTTCCTCTCCCTCCCAGGACGAGACGGAAAAGAAGGAGGAGAAGGAGAAGAAGAAGGAGCCCGAGCCCTCCTTCCAGCTGCTGGACAACCCGGCCCGGGTGATGCCCGCCCAGCTCAAGGTCCTCACCATGCCGGAGAGCTGCCGCTACCAGCCCTTCAAGACCGTAAGCCCCCCAGCCTGCAAAACGGCTTCCGCGGGAGACGGGTGCCGCTACGAAACGGCTGCCGCAGCTTCCCTTGAGCCACACAGCCGAAACCCTTGTGCTGTGGTGCCAGCTGCTGCCAAAGCAGCCTTTTTAAAGATCCACACCGCCGATCAAATCTCCAGTGGCCAGTCAGAAGCCTTCCTGGGCAAAAGCCCCACCGGGCCTCACCTGCTTCCTAAAAATACTTGGTGGGCATAAGGAAAGGTGTTGGCTGGTGCCCAGGGGCACCATGTTGAGGGTCCCTGTACCCGGGTATCCATCTGGCAGGCAGCATGCTGATCAGAGGGGTGGGATGGCATTTTAGCACCAGCCAGCGGAATTTAGTTCCGAGGAGGAGAGGAAACCAGCCGGCCGCCCATCCCTAGAGCAGCCTGCTTATAACCTGGCTGCTGAACCGGTCATGTGGTGGTTGTGACCCACCGCGGCCTAAAAGGGGGTCTCCCCTCACCCAGCCTTGAGCAGAGACCGACTTTGGGCTTCCCTTCCCCCAGCTTTCCATCGGCGGCATCATCGTCCTGCGAGATACCAGCGAGGACACCGAGGAGCTGGTCGAGCCCGTGGCGGCGCACGGGCCAAAGATCGAGGAGGAAGAACAGGAGCCAGAGCCCCCGGAGCCGTTTGAGTACATCGACGACTAGGGTGCGGGGATGCGTGGAAGAGTAAGAACCGCCTGCTCGGGTGGACCCAGAGTCTACCGAATACAGTGCTCTAGTCTCCCTCTGGCACTAGCCAGGTGCCCCTGAGAAACTCCCAAGCAAGGCGTGATGGAGGTAGCCACCTCCTCACCCCAGAAATACTGCCTTTTCAGATTAAGGCTCCCTTGCATACACCTGTCGTCCATGCATTTAAGATTTCATTTGAAGCAGCTGCTTAGGAAAGTGGCCGTTGCGGAGTTCTGCTCCGACCAGATCCAACATTGGCTCCTCTTACGTTCTTATGTTACTCCCAAATCATATAAAAGTTCCACCAGTAAGAATTAACAACTGAAACTCTGTTGGAAACTACACAACACTGTAGTCAAATACAACAACCAGTACCAATGAGCTCACAAAAATGGCAAGATTCCAGTTGCCAACTGACCAAATAGGTGTAGGTGCTGCGGTGGCTCAAGTGGTTAAGACGCTGAACTGCAGGCTGTGGAAGGTCAGTAGTTCAGCAGTTCGAGACCCGAGAGTGCCGCATGAAGGGGTGAGCTCCCGTCTCTAGTTCCAGCTCCTGCCAACCTAGCAGTTCGAAAGCAAGAAATTGCAAGTAGATAAATAGGTACTGCTTCGGTGGGAAGGTAACAGCATTCCGTGCGCCTCGGTGTTTAGTCATGCCGGCCACATGACCACGGAAATGTCTTTGGACAGCGCTGGCTCTTTGGCTTTGAAACGGAGATGAGCACCGCAACCCTAGAGTCGGATTCGACTGGCTTTCGAGCAAGGGAACCTTTACCTTTACCTTAAACAATCAAACTAACCAATGGCTAGGACGTACATCCCAAGTGTATAGGATGTCTCAGCCATTGGTTAGTTTGATTGTTCACCTACATCCTGTTTGGTCAGTTGGCAACTGGAATCTTGCCATTTTTATGAGCTCATTGATACTGGTTGTTGTATTCGACTACAGTGCCGTACTGTTTTCAATAGAGTTTCAGTAGTTAATTCTTACTGGTGGAACTTTTATATGATTTGAGAATAACATAAGAACATGAGAGAAGCCAGTGTTGGATCAGGCCAATGGCCCACCCAGTCCAACACTCTGTCACACAGTGGCCAAAAATACCAGGTGCCCTCAGGAGGTCCAGCAGTGGGGCCAGGACACTAGAAGCCCTCCTACTGTTGCCTCCTTTCCCCCCAGCACCAAGAAGACAGAGCATCACTTGCCCCAGCCTGAGAGTTCCTATCTATACCTTGTGGCTAATAACCACCGATGGACCTCTGCTCCGTATGGTTATCTAATTCCCTCTTGAAACTGTCCGTGCTTGTAGCCGCTGCCCCCTCCTGTGACAGTGAATTCCATGTGTTAACCACTCTTTGGGTGAAGAAGGACTTCCTTTTATCTGTTCTAACCCGACTGCTCAGCAATTTCATGGAGTGCCCACTTGAGTTCTCGTATTCTGAGTCTCTGAGGTGCAGCCCATTTTCGGAGTTTAACGTATTTGGTTACAGCAACCAGCTGGAGATTGGCAACCCTGCTTCTACCCCACCTTTTCCTGTGGTTGAAGGCAACTTACAATAACAGTTGTACAAAAATCCCAGTTGAAAACAGAATAAGATAACAACCCTCAAGTCTCTCTCTCCCTTAAACGATGCCTGCCATTCAAAACCTCTCAAAAAGCAGGCCTGGCAGCACCTCCTGAACCAACCATATACCTGAAATCAATTGCAGGAGGCGCAAGCCGACTGGTAGATCAGGCTTGGTTGGTCTCCTGGTGCTCACCAACACCTCTTTGGCCAAGAGGCACATCTTAGGGAGTGGCACCGTTACATTTCTCAAGCCAAGCAGGGCTGGGTTCCCCCAGGGGCGGAACAGGGAAAATACCACCCTGGGGCCCTGTGCACTTCCTGGAGATTTGTGGGGCGGAGCCTGGATAGGGTGAGGTAAGAGGAGGGGTAGGACCTCAGACAGGTACAATGCCATAGACTTCACCCTCCAAACCAGCCATTCCCTCCTGGGGAACCATTGGTGCCAGTCTCCAGGTGAGGGCTGGAGATCACAGAATTACAACTGCTTTCTAGGAGGGAGGGGGGAGGAGATGGAAAGCTGAAGTCAGAGGGGCAGATAAAGGCAGGTTGATGGTTGGCTGGAAGATAGGGTTGCCAACTCCACGGGGGAACATTTCTGGAGATTTGAGGGGGAGAGGAGGAGTGGGACCTCAGACAGGCACAATGCCATAAACTCCACCCTCCAAACCATCTACTTCCTCCTGGGTAACCATTGTTGCCAATCTCCAGGCGGGGGCTGGAGCTCACTCCAAAGTACAGTGGTCTCCAGAATGGAGGGGGAGGAGATGGAAAGCGGAAGTCAGAGGGGCAGATAAAGGTAGGTTGAGGGTTGGCTGGGAAGTTCCATAACAGATTTTACGTCCGACTAGATTTTATTCTGTTTTATTTTATTTTGGGTGGGATGTGGATGACTTCGCCCCACTGAAGAGAAGAAACCTTCAGGTAAGTTCCAATGTTTCATTCTCCTTCAGCGGGGGAAGTCATCCAAACTGGTTATATGCCCAAGCTACAACCTGGGTGGGATCCTCAGAACTGAGCAGTGTCTCACAAAAGCTACAGGAAGGCAGCCCGGCCACCAAACTAAGGACACTAACCCTTCTTGTCTCCTCTTCCTCTGCCAGGTCCCGGCCCTTCAAGAAGCTGGCCTTTGCGTCTGATATTGGAAACGCGCCAGAAGGAAGTCCCTGTCGCCCAAGGCACGCCCCCATCATTTCTATGCCGGCCGACCGCACGCAGTCCACGTTTTAGGGTTGACAAACGGGAAATGTATCCTATTTAGTGTACGCTTTCACAGGAACCTGGTTTTCAGAATAAATAAATTAAAACTCCCGAGTGGCAACCTTGCTTTTGTTTTGTTTCTCTCAGAGGGATTTCCGTAGAGATGGCTGGATCCCGATCTGGCTGCAATAATGCAGGAGAGATTCAAGAAGCAAGCTGTGAGGATAAAGTTAGTAATAGCTGGCGCGAGTTTTATGCTTGATTGTTTATATGCTACTGCCCCTTTAAGAGAAGAAGAGAAGAGGAAGAGATTGGATTTATACCCAGCCCTTCACTACCCAAGGGAGTCTCGGAGCAGCTTACAAATTCCTTTCCCTTCCCCTCCCCACAACAGGCACCCTGTGAGGTAGAAGAAGAGAAGAGATTGGATTTATACCCCGCCCTTCACTGCCCAAAGGAGTCTCAGAGCGGCTTACAGACTCCTTTCCCTTCCCCTCCCCACAACAGACACCCTGTGAGGTAGAAGAAGAGAAGAGATTGGATTTATACCCCGCCCTTCACTGCCCAAAGGAGTCTCAGAGCGGCTTACAGACTCCTTTCCCTTCCCCTCCCCACAACAGACACCCTGTGAGGTAGAAGAAGAAGAAGAGATTGGATTTATACCCCCGCCCTTCACTACCCAAAGGCGTCTCAGAGCAGCTTACAAACTCCTTTCCCTTCCCCTCCCCACAACAGACACCCTGTGAGGTAGGTGAGGCTGAGGGAGCTCTGACAGAAACTGCTCTTTTTCAAGAACCAGCTGTGCCAGAATTATGGCTTGCCCGAGGTCATCCAGCAGCTGCAAGTGGAGGAGTGGGGAATCAAAGCTCAGGAAGGATTAGAGTCCGCGCACTTAACCACAACACCAAACTGGCTCTCTGGGAAAGGAAAAGCAGGTTTCAGAACTGAAGTGCTTTCTGTTCTGAACATGTTGTCATCCATGCTCAGTCATGTTTGGGTGGAAATAAAAGTTGACGTAGTGGTTAGGAGCGCAGACACAGTTTTTTAGCCTTTGGTTCACCCTTTTTTGTCTTAGCTCAGGAAGGATGGCTCCAGAGCAAACTCATTGATGCAGTAGCCAAATCGCTCGCTCAACAGTTTGAATGCCAGCAGCTCACAAAGTAGAATTTTTGCTCACAAGACTTCCACAGCTTAGAGGGAGCATTGGTGGGCAGTGTGGTGTAATGGTTTGGAGCACAGACTCTGATCTGGGAGAACCGGCTTTGATTCCCCACTCCTGACCATATGTAGCTGCTGGATGACCTTGGGTCAGTCACAAGTTCTCTCAGAGCTGTTCTCTCAGGAGCTGTTCTCAAGAGAGCTCTCTCAGCCCCACCTACCTCACAGGGTGTCTGTTGTGGGGCGGGGAAGGGAAGGGAGTTTGTAAGCCGCTCTGAGACTCTCGAGAGAAGGGCGGGGGCATCCAATCTCCTCCTCCTCCTCCTCCTCCTCCTCCCCCTCTTCTCCTCCTCCTCTGCCAGCCGTTTGGTGCCCACTGCCCTGTGTCAGAATCCCAAAGATGCCCAACGGGCTCTCAAAGGTTGGGGACCCCTGGTCCTCCCAGACCAGCAGTTCCTGGGTCTCAGGCTGAGGACTTTCACATCCCCTGCCACCCAGTCCTTTGAGACTGGCATTGTGTCAGGATTATAAATCTGCCGGGCTTTTTGGTAGATTTGCGACCGGATCCTGTGGCTTCTTTATCTTTACCATGACGTCCACCTCCCCTTATTCAAATATTTTTCAAGATGTTTGTTGTGCAACAAGTGTACATGGCTGTGAACTTTATTTTTTTTTTTTTGTAAAACTCTCTTAAAAAAGAGAGAATTTTATTCTTTTTATAAGAAAAGGGAGGGGTAGACAGATGGAGAAAGAGAAAGATGGAGTGAAATTTTTTCTGTTAGTGAGGGTTAGTTTAGGTTAATAACCAATACCAATTTTGGCATCCATCGTGGTTAGAAGATCTTCTTTTTAACTACTACAAAGTTCAAAGTCACTCTGTTAATACAGTTAGTAAAGTCCATTGGGGTTAGTAATTAAACAGCTCCTTCCAGGTGCTACACGGACAGTCCTCAAAGTATCTTCTTTTTAATTTTCTTCCAATTATGGATTGAGTCCATTTTAACTTTGAAGTCTTCCGTTCCATCACCACTTTCCCCTGGGCTGCTGTCTTCTTCATTTATCCCAGTTTTGAATGCTGCATTCTCCTCCCTGCTGGCGTGTCTCTTCAGAAGTTTCCGTATTTTGAAGATGAAATCCATCTTCTTTCTTTTCTCTTTTTCCTTAAGCTTCTGGCCTTCAAGCTTCCAGGGCTCCATAAACTCTTCAGATGAAATTAGATCTCCAGTTTGTCGCCTGCTATGCTCGACATCCCCTTCTACTGGCAGAATATTTTCTTTTATAAAAGCGGAATAGGCTTTGGGAGCCTCATCCACCTCTTCTTTTAACTTTATCGCTTCACTGCCAGTTAGGGGTGCCAAGACATTTGTCGAGGTAAATCCGAGATCTTCTTTCTCTTCTTCTTTAACGCCCTGGAAACCTAGAATCAAATCCGATTTCTGTTCGATCTCCATCATCTTTCTAGTTGTTTCCGATATCTGTTTCTGTCGACTGATGAGAACACTATCCATTTTAGACAGAGTTTTGTTGATTTTCCGCAATTGTTCCAGCAGGGGGCACAGCATCTCCTTTTCCTGTTGATTGACAGCAAGCTCTTGGGGGGGCTATCTGGACCGGAAGTCCCTCCTCTCTTCTCTTCCGGTGTCTGCAGGACTTTTTCCATTATCGACATTTTGTTTTTTTGTTTACTTTTAAAAAGTTCGTGCCGCATCCCCCAGGAAGCTAAGATGATCGCTATCTTCCATGCAACCCCAACGGTACTTTCACCAACACTTTATTTTCTCTCTGCCCCCCTTCGCACTCCCTTTGTAGATCTTGCTTCTCAAAGGGGGTGGGAACTCCTCCCTCCTCCCAACGCTTATACGCATACAGGGGGGCTCCGATTTACGCTTCAAAATAGATCTTCAACTCACTATCCGATGCCACTTCTTCTTTTTATGTTAAACCATGGCGCTGTCTTCACTCCTGGAAATCGGTGGCGCCGCTAAGTCCCATTACGGGCACGCCGCAGCGGGGCCGATTGGGGCGGGGAGAAAGCCTCAATTTCCCGGCTGTCTGCCGGCAAAGAGGCTACTCCCCAAGCGCCCCCGGTTCGGAGCCTTTGCCTAAGGCTCACTAGGGTCTTTCGCACATGCGAAGACCCCCCCTAACTGCGCGTGGGCTAACCGCCTCCGGGAGCGTTCCGAGAAGCTGCCGCCATTCGCGACGCCGAAACCGAAACCCCATGGCTGTGAACTTTAGAAAGGCAGGTTATAGATGGAGCAGACCTGTTCTCTCTCGCTCCGGACTGCAAGACTAGATCTAAGGGGTGGGAATGAGAAGGGAGTCGTTACCGGCTAGATATCAGGAGAAACTTCCTGACTGTCAGAGTGGCTGAGCAGTGGAACAGCCTGCCTCGGGAGGGGGTGGATGCTCCTTCCCTGGACGTTTTCAAGCAGAGGCTGGACGACCATCTTTCTTCAGTTTGGTGCAATGGCTAAGTGTGCAGACTCTAATCTGGGAGAACCGGGTTTGATTCCCCACTCCTCCACTCGCACCTGCTGATGTGACCTTGGGTTAGTCACAAGCTCTGGCACAGCTGTTCTTGGAAAAAGAGCAGTTTGTGTCAGAGCTCTCTCAGCCCCGCCTACCTCACAGGGTGTCTGTTGTGGGGAGGGGAAGGGAAGGGAGTTTGTAAGCTGCTCTGAGACTCCTTTGGTTAGTGAAGGGCGGGGTATAAATCCAGTCTCTTCTTCTTCTTCTACCTTACAGGGTGTCTGTTGTGGGGAGGGGAAGGGAAAGGAGTTTGTAAGCCACTCTGAGACTCCAAGTGAAGGGTGGGGGTATAAATCCAATCTCCTCCTCCTCCTCCTCCTCCTCTTCTTCTTCCTCTTCTTCTTCTTCTTCTTCTTCTTCTTCTTCTTCTTCTTCTTCTTCTTCTTCTTCTTCTCCTTCTCCTTCTCCTTCTCCTTCTCCTTCTCCTTCTCCTTCTCCTTCTCCTTCTCCTTCTCCTTCTCCTTCTCCTTCTCCTTCTTCTTCTTCTTCTTCTTCTTCTTGGTATGTTGTAGTTATGTAGGTATGTAGGGCTATCTTTTGGCTGTACTCCTGCAGAGTGCAGGGGGTTGGACTAGATGACCTGCAAGGTCCCTTCCAACTCTAACATTCCATGGTTCTATAGATTTTCAAATCAGTTGCACTTTCTGGCTCTTGTGCAGCCAGTAGATTGACACACCGATAGTGTGGAAAAGGTTCCGGCGTCTCGGCTGCCCCGGCACTTTTAAGCAGCTCCAATCTTCTGGAATTTCCCCTAATCTCGGCAGCTGTTATCCTGGAGATGCTTTAAAAACAGCATCACGGCCTAAAGCGATGGGAGGGCCTAGTGGTCACATCCCGCCTCCCCTTCCCGTCCCGGGAAGGTCCCAAGGGAAGAACGATGAGGGCTGGGGTTCCTTTTTGTCATTCTCAAGAGACAATGGAAGTCGCATTAATCTTCTAGGGAAGCCCTCGCCGTCTCCGTTCCCTTCTCTCCTGGGCGGGGCCTCGTTGCGCCTGGAGATACGAGGCCGGCCTTTTGGAGGGCGAGATGCAGGAAGGGTGGTGAGCTCCGGGCAGGCGGTGAAGGGAGCCGCCTGACTGCAAGAAGAGAGGAAATAGAAAGGTTTTGTTTCCCTGGCAGCATCGTTACGCCTTCTCAAAAGCGACCGGGGCTGGAATCTGTCTGGCCAATTATGCCCTGCCTTGAACAGCCCAGGGCAGTATTCCCTCTAAGCTGAGTTAGTGTGAGCTAGCTCACAGTTTTTTAGCCTCTGACGCACACATTTTTGTCTTGGCTCGGGAAGGGATGGCCTCCAGAGCAAACAAAGAGTTATGCTGCAGCCAAGTCACCTGCTCACACTTCTAGTGCCAGGAGCTCCCAAAGTGGAGTTTTTGCTCCCAGGATTCCACAGCTTGGAGGGAGCATTGGCCCAGGGCACCCTGATCTCAGCAGGTCCCGGAAACCACGCCGGGCCAGCCCTGGTTAGTGCTTGGGTGGGAGACGGCCGGGAAAGCCCGGGGTCACTCGCTACGCAGAGGTGGGCAACGGCACATCGCCTCTGCTTGTCCCTTGCCTTGAAAGCCTGACGTGGCCTGTTGCAACTTAATGGCACATTCCACCACCAGTTGTCCCCGGCTTGAAGGGCAAGGGTTGCCAACCCCAGGTTAGGAAATTCTTGGGGGATTTGGGGCTGGAGCTAAATTCTGCAGGGATGTGATAGCATAGAATCCACCCTCCAAAGCAGCCATTTTCTCCAGGGGGGATAAGAACATAAGAGGAGCCAGTCTTGGATCAGGCCAATGGCCCATCTAGTCCAACACTCTGTCACACAGTGGCCAAAATATACCACGTGCCATCAGGAGGTCCAGCAGTGGGGCCAGGACACCAGAAGCCCTCCTGCTGCTGCCCCCCAGCACCAAGAATAGAGTGCATCACCTGCCCCAGATTGAGAGTTCCCATCTATACCCTGTGGCTAATAGCCACTGATGGACTTCTGCTCCAGATGTTTATCTAATTCCCTCTTGAAACTGTCCATGCTTGTAGCTGCCACCACCTCCTGTGGCAGTGAATTCCATGTGTTAATCACTCTTTGGGTGAAGAAGGACTTCCTTTTATCCGTTCTAACCCGACTGCTCAGCAATTTCATGGAGTGCCCACAAGTTCTTGTATTGTGAGAAAGGGAGAAAAGTACTTCTTTCTCTGTAGTCCAGAGAGCGGTTGTAAATCTGGGAGACCACCAGGCCCCACCTGGAGGTTGGCAACTCCACTGAGAGGGCACTGGTACCACCTCACCTGTTGACATTCAGCCAGTTCTGCAGCAGGGAATGCTGGGAGGGGGGCAAGGAAGATTGGGTAGGGAAGAAGCAAGAAGAGAAAGAGATTGGATTTATGCCCCGCCCTTCACTAACGGAAGGAGTCTCAGAATGACTTAACAGTCTCCCCACAACAGACACCCTGTGAGGTAGGTGGGGCTGAGAGAGCTCTTCTCGAGGACTGCTCTTGAGAGAACAGCTCTGAGAGAACTTGTGACTGACCCAAGGTCTCACCAGCAGCTGCATGTGGAGGAGTGGGGAAATCAAACCCAGTTCTCCCAGATTAGAGTCTGTGCTCCCAACTAGACCACGCCAAACCAGTTCTCAGAGCAAAGGAACCTGAGAGGATGCGGAGGGGTGGAAACAGAACCCTCCTAGCTGAGTCTCCACCTTGAGGTGATAGATTTCTACATGGCGGGGATCTCTTGTGTGGGACTTCTTGGTGTGTCCCTCGCCCGCTGTCTTGAGCAGCAGAGCCCAAATGCGGCTGCCTGTGTGTTTGGTTAAACCTTCCAGTTTCAGACGAGAAAAGACTCGTTTCTCCATTTTCTCTGGAAGCCTTTTTGCTCTTCCCCTCACCCTGCCATCGGCCCGAGTTGTGTTTTCTTGGCTGGGCGGTGATCCGATGTGGCTTTTGGGGCACTGGCAACTCACTCCGCTTTCCTCTGCTTAAATGTTTTTCTCGTGTCCTGATTTATTGTCAACCAAGTTCCCTTTTTAGGGAAACAAAACTCGACTGTTCTTGGGCATCATGCGCCGGGCAAGTCTCTGTGCCAGTTTGGACAAATCTTTCTCCATAAATTCTCGTGGCGGGGGGGGGAGGCGGGCAGGGCTGTTCCCCGTAACTTGTGGGCAGAGAGGTGTGAAGATCCAGCCACGGTTCATGGGATCATAGAGTTGGAAGGGACCTCCAGGGTCATCTAGTCCAACCCCCTGCAGAAGGCAGGAAATCCACAAATCCTTCCCCCTCCATACCCCCAGTGACCCTTGCTGTATATTGAGATGTCCCAAATATACAGATTCCACTAGTAGAAAACACCATCAAAGATTGGCCAAACAATATATTAAACAATTATAAAGTGGGTGGTGTCACAACAAGAACGTTAATGCAATACTGTAACTATAATGAGGCATAAGAGGCAGTATTTCCTCCTTAGAAGACAAGACATAAAGTCCATGTAGTCAGTGTAACTCGATAGGAGGAGTCCCCATGGTCATAACATTTTCCAAACAGCCTTTGCAAAGACGCCCGTGCTAGATACTTGGAAGATGCGTTTTCCTTCGACTTCTTCAGTTTGCCGGCTGTGTAGGTGGAACCTGATTTCAGCCATTTCAACACACCACGAGCTTCACAATGTAAGAAGTGAATCATAGTAAAGGTAAAGGCTCCCTTGCTCGAAAGCCAGTCGAATCCGACTCTAGGGTTGCGGTGCTCATCTCCGTTTCAAAGCCGAAGAGCCAGCGCTGTCCGAAGACGTTGCCGTGGTCATGTGGCCGGCGTGACTAAACACCGAGGCGCACGGAACGCTGTGACCTTCCCACTCAAGTGGTACCTATTTATCTACTTGCAATTTCTTGCTTTCGAACTGCTAGGTTGGCAGGAGCGGCAACTAGAGACGGGAGCTCACTCCGTCATGCGGCACTCTCGGGTCTCGAACTGCTGAACTACGGACCTTCCACAGCCTGCAGTTCAGCATCTTAACCACTTGAGCCACCGCAGCTGTATATTTGGGACCAATGCTCCCTCTAAGCTGTGGAGTCCTGTGAGCAAAAATTCTGCTTTGTGAGTGACTGGCATTAAAGTTGTGAGCGAGCGATTTGGCTGCTGTATCAATTAGTCTGCTCTGGAGCCCTCCTTCCCGAGCTGAGACAAAAACTTGTGAGCCGGAAGCTAAGAGACTGTGAGCTGGCTCACACTAACTCAGCTTAGAGGGAACACTGTTTGGGACTCCTGTGACACTAATGTAGAGTCCAGTAGCGCCTTCAAGAGCCCTCTAGAGCCAAGAGTCCAGTAGCGCCTTCAAGAGCCCTCTAGAGCCAAGAGTCCAGTAGCGCCTTCAAGACTAACGATTTGTGGCCGGGGAGGAGCTTTTGGGAGACACCGCCCACTTCTTCAGATACCTGGATTTCCATTCTGTACGGCTAAATGTGGCGCCCTCCGTGGGGATAGCTCAAGATGGGCAGTGGCGTTTGTCTGTCTGTAGCAGTAGAAAAAAGCCACAGTCCAGGAGCACCTTCGAGACTAGCAACCTTTGTGGCAGCAGGTATCCAAAGAAGTGAGCCGTGACTCACAACAGTGCATGCCCTGCCCACAGATGTTGTGAGTCTTGAAGGTGCTGCTGGACTCTGGCTCCTTCCGACCGTTGTATGTTGACGAACGAAGATAAAAACGACAGTTTGAAATTCTGAGATTCCCGTAGATTTCATGCTGCCATTTTCCTTGGCCAGCTATGGTGGCCAGCAACGCTCCCAAGCTGTGTGCGCAGAAATTCCACTTTGCGAGCTACTGGCATTAAAGTGGTGAGCGATCGATTTGGCTGCTGCATCAATTAGTTTGCTCTGGAGCCGCCCCTTCCCGAGCTGAGACAGAAATGTGTGAGCCGGAGGCTAATAAACTGCGAGCTCGCTCACACTAACTCAGCTTAGAGGGAACACCGGTTGCCACTGCGATGCTCCCTCTAAGCTGTGGAGTCGTTGTGAGCAAAAAGTCCACTTTTGTGAGCTCCTGGCATTAAAGTGGTGCGCAGTGTTCCCGCGAAGCTGAGTTGTGTGCGAGCTAGCTCACAGTTTTTGAGCCTCCGGCTCACACCTTTTTGCCCCGGTCTCCGGAAGGATGGCTCCGGAGCAAACTAGTTTATGCAGTCGCCAAACCGCTCACGCACAACTTTCATGCCAGTTGCTCACAATGTAGAGTTTTGGCTCACGAGACTCCACAGCTTAAGAGGGAGCGTTGGTTGTGAGCGAGCGATTGGGCAGCAGAATCAGTTAGTTTGCTTGGGAGCCGTCCTTCCTGAACTAAGACAAAAATGTGTGATTTGGAGGCTAAAAAACTGTGAGTCGGCTCACGCTTACTCAAGCTTAGAGGGAAGACTGGTGGCCAGCTCCCGGTTGGGAAATACCTGGATATATGGGGGGAAGACCTTGGGGAGGGGAGAGACCTCAGCCAGGGTACCGTGCCACAGAGTCCACCCTCCAAAGCAGCCATTTTCTCCAGGGAAGTTGATCTCCATTGCCTGGAGATCAGTTGTAATCCCAGGAGAACTCCAGCCACCGCCTGGAGGCTGGCAACCCTATTGCCAGCTGTTTTTGTTTCTCCTACATCAGTGAAAAAGTCTCTTTTGGTGTAGTGGTGAAGTGCGCAGACTCTAATCTGGGAGAACCGGGTTTGATTCCCCCACTCCTCCACTTGCAGCTGCTGGATGACCTTGGGCAAGCCACAGTTCTCTCAGAGCTGTTCTCGGGAAAAGAGCAGTTTCTGTCAGAGCTCTCTCAGTCCCACCGACCTCACAGGGTGTCTGTTGTGGGGAGGGGAAGGGAAAAGAGTTTGTAAGCCGCTCTTTGGGTAGTGAAGGGTGGGGTATAAATCCAATCTCTTATGTCAGGGATTGGTTCTTTGCACCAGAGAGAAGCATCAGTGGCGCAGATTTGTATTCATTTTCACATCTTTAAAACGTCTTTAAACATTTCTATGTACCTTGTTAGCCACCTTTCTTCCTTACAGGGCTCAAGGCGGCTTACAACAGAAATGAAATCCATAAAGTAGAATACATAAAAATACATCAAACCAGATTTTTTTAAAAAAATCACCGTTTAGGGAATCACGGGGCTGCCAGGGAAAAGGCCTTCCCTTTCGCACCTGCCAGACGAGCTTTTTTGATTGACAGGCCTGTCAGAACGGCCTCTCCCCGTGATCTTAATTCCGGGGCAGGAACATCTATGAGCCTGCAGCCCATAGTGTTTTTCAGCTGGTGGGAGAGTCTTGCGTTTTATTATGGGGAGGGGAATAGGTGCATGAAGTTGTTTTTTTCCAAGTGAGTCCTGCAAAGTAAAACAAGTTTAGCGGTAGTTGCTGTAGATTTTCCAGATTGTCTGGCCGTGGTCTTGACATTGTAGGACCTAACATTTTGCCAGTAGAAGAAGAAGAGATTGGATTTATACCCCGCCCTTCACTACCCGACGGAGTCTCAGAGCGGCTGAGAAACTCCTTTCCCTTCCCCTCCCCACAACAGACACCCTGTGAGGTAAAAGAAGAAGAAGAAGAAGAGATTGGATTTATACCCCGCCCTTCACTACCCAAAGGAGTCTCAGAGCGGCTTACAAACTCCCTTCCCTTCCCCTCCCCACAACAGACACCCTGTGAGGTAGAAGAAGAAGAAGAGATTGGATTTATACCCCGCCCTTCACTACCCAAGGGAGTCTCAGAGCGCCTAACTCCCTTCCCTTCCCCTCCCCACAACAGACACCCTGGGAGGTACGTGAGGCTGAGAGAGCTCTGACAGAAACTGCTTTTTTCAAGGACAGCTGTGCCAGAGCTTGTGACTGACCCAAGGTCACATCAGCAGCTGCATGTGGAGGCGTGGGGAATCGAACCCGGTTCTCCCAGAACAGAGTCCGTGCACTTAACCGCTACACCAAACTGGCTCTCAGTGTGTAGGTAGCTCACCGTT